>NW_011627326.1:0-122126 GCF_000204515.1 Acromyrmex echinatior | reverse complement strand
AAAAATGGACATAGAGAATATCTGCATGAATATCTATATATATATATATATATATTATGATATTCATTTATGATAATATATTATCGTAACCTAAAATGGCATTGGATGTAAGAAAAAAGTGCTATTACGGTTTCGTATCGATATATCTATTAATTAAAAATCTGTATTTTATATATATTACAGACTTTTAGTACTGGTGATATATATTAGAACACGGCCTACATTGCATGTGTATATAATACAACTAAATATGTATATAATGCAACTAAATTTCTAAGGTCCGATTCTACAAATATAAGATTAACTTCAATTATGTTTATTTTTTTTTTCAATTCTAAAATTGGAAAATTTTCCAAAATAAATCTTATATTGTGGGACCGATCCTAATACACGTCCCTGTTAAGATGGTAATGTAGGAAACGGAATAAAAATATCGATAATTAATCGATCGAATTTCCTGCATGATCATATTAACTTCAGAGGGCGTAAGCAGATTATACATTGGAAATGAAAACCTGTAATATCGACCTTGATCAAGTTCGGCCTTCGCTCCAGCATCCCCTTAAATATCCGCAAACTTCCTTGGCAAATCTCACGCTTTCGAAACAAACATTTCGCCATTGAAATGACGAAATAATTTTGATGCCAAAGTTTAGCTAGGGGTAGGTCCATTTGTTGCAGCGGCGGCATGCATTTCGATCTCGAATCTCGAGTAACGAAGGCACAGCTTGGCCATTCTTTCTCATTTTGTCGACGGCGAAGTCAGCGCGTGTTCGTTAAGACGGACGGTAAGAATCCCGGCGCAGTCGTCGCTGATTGCGCAGTCTAATTATAATTTCCGGAGGGCTCGGGCAATTAGCATTCAGCAGCTGCAACGAGCAACGTTGCACGGCTGCGCATCTTATTATATTGTCTTTTGTTGTACGAGTGAGCGATTCAAAACTGCCGGACGCATTTGAGTCGACGCGATGATGGCATCGAATAAAGGATGACCATTCTCTCCCATATTTCTAGGCCTTCTTGCTTATACAACTAATAATTATTACAGAACGGCAGTGTGTATCGACTTAAAGGTGTGGGAGCAAACAAGTCGAGGAAATATGCCCCATTAGGCGTAATTACTTCAACGAGAAACGTACGATTGCCACACCTGTCGCCACGCGAGAGAACGCTGCAAACGTTTTGTAGGTAATGACATTTATCATGGATATTATTCACGTTAAGTGACGACTCGTTTTACTCGTGACGCAAATTACATTGATAAGTAATCGTCTATTTCAATTAAAAGTTCTATAGAGAATCAACATAACATGTATAAACATATCTGCGAGATGGACATTTCGTGACAGTAAGCGTTGATATAATTATCCCAAACAATACAGTCTAAAAATCAAAACATAAGCTGTATTTTCGATGGTTTCCGCAAAAATGTCTTTAAAACATTTTTTAAACGCCTTTAAGACATCTTATGTCCTGATGTTGGACTTTTTGTTGTTTGGGATATTCAATGAATCAAATCGCATCTATCATTCCTAGTATGCTTGAGCAATTTTGGATCTTTGTATTCCTGAATATTTAATTTTTAATTTCTATGCGTTAGCAAAAAAAATTAATAGATTATTAAATTTGTTATTCTTGGCTCTATATACTATTATGATTTTTCTATTCAATATTGTGAATTTTTTAGATTTTCTTTAACTTCTAAGATTCTTAATCTTTCAAAAAATTAAAAAATTTGTAAATATATTTTTGGAAATTTCTTCATATCTTTTTATAAAATTAGCTTATTAATATTATTAAAATTTTTATAAAATTATAATAAAATCAAAGTTCTATTTGCATTTTGACACACACACACACACACACACACACACACACACACGTCCTTATCTAAATAGATCATTAATTTTACAGTAACAGAAGTTTTGAAAATTTATATCCTCGTGTTCTAAGTTCTAATATTATATTAGGTGTTGGAATTAATTCGTAGCGTTTTTTAATGAAAGAATGTTATTTATTTCACATGAGCATTAAAAAATACATTAATGAAAGTACTTCCCATCACTTGTAAAACGCTACGAATTAATTCCAACACCTAATATATTAATTGCATATTAAGCGAGTAAGTTCTTAAAGTCTTAAGTGATAGGATTGAGACTAAGACCGGTACCAAGTCATCTCCCAAAAGGCAATGGATTGTAAAAGGCAACTCTTGTACGTGTACTTGACTACATCGCCTGTGAGGAGGCATTGATCTTGCAAAGGATTCCACTAGCAGACCGATTAGTTAGTGTCGTATGTCGATCGTTGCTTGCTCTCGCGGAAATTACGTCATCGGTATACAAACGTAACGCGCCGATTGCTACCACAACTTTCGACGCCTTTAATCGAGCATCGAAATCGCACGTGAAAACCATCCAACAAAACTGCGGCGGAAGGTGCTCCATGAAACATTCATAACTTCCGGCACTGGTTGCGGTTACCACTCCGCGGACGAGTCGTATACGCGAACGCACGTGTGAGTGATATGTGCAATCGTGTCGGTGAACGTTGTACCGGAGGCTGTCACCGGTCTAGGGCTAACATCGATTTTAATCTAGGGTCGCTTCGCTCCGAGGTCTTCGCAATGAAATCGAATGTACCGGTTTTACGAGATCATTCGGGCATACTGGGGTCGTGACACTGGTTTATGCTCAAAGGCACATTGCTATATCGTAATGCATCGTTATATACTTCACACGTATACACATTTTGTCACGTACATATAGAATACTTGAGTGTACAGGGTGTCCTAATTATTGACACAGCACTCGTGTATACTCTGATGGAAAAAAATCGCTAAAATTATTGGATTCAACAATAAAATTGTTGAAATAAAATGACTGAAATATTATTGAAATTCTTTTATCATGAATAATACGTTTAATATTGAAACACTATGAATTTTAATGATAATTAATGAAGATTAATGAAGATTAATAAAAAATACTGAAAACTAATGAAAAATATTTAATATTCATACTAATTTATTTTTTCGGAGATATTGAATACTGAATTATATTATTAGGTGTTGGAATTAATTCGTAGCGTTTTTAATGAAAGAATGTTATTTATTTCACATGAGCATTAAAAAATACATTAATGAAAGTACTTCCCATCACTTGTAAAACGCTACGAATTAATTCCAACACCTAATAAAATACCATGAATCCTAAAGATAATTATTGAAAATGCATGAAAAAAATGAAAAATAATGCAAGACATGTAATATTTCTACAATTTGTTATACACTGAAATATTTTGAAATATTTTGAGAAAAATTAATAAATATTTACTGTGAGTAAATTAGTACTTATTAGTACTAATTCAAAGAAAATATTTAAAACTCAATAAACAAAAATGATAAATCAAAGTTAAATCAAATTAATGGTTTTTATATCAAATAAATATATGTTTACATTTAATAAATATTTACTTGGAACTATTCAAACAAATATTTAAAATTTAACATTTTTTTCAGTGTATGATAATAAATATTCATTGTTAAAATATTTAAGATTTTCTATTATAAAAGATTGAATAGTCCGAATGAAATATGAGGTCAAAATATTTCAGATATCAATAGATTTGTATGCAAAAAATAAAATATAAAAATATCTCCCAGATGAATCGAGTAATTAATTGAGAAATTAAATTTCCAATCTGCATGATTATTCCTGCGATTTATGAAATAGTACTTTTAGACAATTATTCTCTGCCATAGTTTTAACAATTGCTTCTTGCTACTCGTATATCTCGCTCATAACTCCAAGCCCTTTTCTCGGTAACTTAATGAACGGTCGATTATTTCCAAACGATTTCACTGCCCCTAACGCGCATACCCTTGACAGATGGTATAGCGATAAAATTACATTTCACCTTCTTGGAAATCTGATGAGGGAACGATTACTTCATGGCCGACCCTAAACCCGAATACACTTCCCTCTGTACGTTTCGCGATAATGAAATTACATTTCGTCTCCTCGCGAGCTTCGAGAAACTCGATGAAGGAACGATTACTTCCAAACGATCCGTCGGCGGTAGTGAATATCAACGGGATATCCCGCCAACCCTGAGATACGGGAGAGTCCGAGAAACTCGATAATCAATTTGCATTCGATAATCCACGATCGTTAAGACGGATGTATTCGGCGGAGCTGGCATCTCAGAGACCCCGAACTACCGGCCCGGAAATCGGCATGCGGATTAGACGCTTTGTCGTCGCTGTGGCGGCATGGCCTCGATCTACTCTAGTCCAGAATTCCCCGGTTTGCTTATGAATGGTTCATGCCGAGTTAACGTGCAACCACGTGCATACATACGTATCTGCGCTCCGCGCATTCAGCCGCGCATGAATGTTTTACTCGACTACGGAAATTACGAGGAGCGCCCTGAAGATCAAGTACGAGAGAGCGAAGCTTGGAAGATTTGAGAATCTTAAGGTAATAAAGACGATACGAGAGAACGACGCTAGAAGATGATATTAAATATTCAAGAATTTAAAATATTAAAAGCTTTACAGATTATATTCAATTAATTTTTCTGCAAGTTTTGAATTATTCAAAAATATAAAAAAAGTATATAGAAAATATAAATTGGCCCACCCACAATGTCAAAAATTGTTTTTCTTAGAAGATTATTAGCACGTAAGAACAAAATTCGATTATTGTTCTTTGTAGGAAAAAATCGAGTACTCTTTCGCTCTCTAAGAATATAAAAAGTAACTACTTTAATTTTTTTAAATAATATAGAATGTTTTTTTAATGTAAAACAATTTTCTTACACGTGAAAATATTATAATTCATCTTCAAAAAGCGCGTGAAAACTGAAATTTATTAAAGACTATAAATCTTTGCTAGAATTCTAATAACAATTCTAATACAGACTGTTCAAAAAATCCCAAAAGACCCTTTAAATATATTAAAAAATAAGCATTTCTGAAAAAAATGTTTCATACAAAAGTTGTGTATAGTTTAAAATTTATTTACTGATCTTATTTATTTATGATCAGTTTAACCTTAACCTGATCTTAGTCAAACATCACCTAAAATCAAACTAATAAGATTAGTAAATAGACCATTTTGAACTATATAATTTTTGTATGAATCATTTTTCTCAGAAATGCTTACTTTTCAAGATTTTTAAAGGATTTTTTGAATAATTTGTATATCAACATTCTAAAAACAGATTATATACAATATATACAATAGAACAGATTTATGCAAGATAAAATATGTACATAATTTTATTTAAGAGATAGAAGAAATTTTGACTTGCTTTGCTTGGAAAAATTGCTAATTGCCCCCTTTAAAAGAATTGAATCAATTTTAAAATGTTAAGGAAAATTTTTAATATTTCTAATAGTCGCCAAGGTAATAATTCAGTATTTTAATAAATCACTTAATTCAATAATATATTATAAAAGCAGAGAATCCTAATTAATTATTGAAGTGTACGAAGACCCATAAATATATCCGATGAAATGTGAAACAAGTTGATATTTATTGGTAAGGATATTACGATTTTTATTTATCCTTTCAGTTATTCAATGTAATATTAAAATTATCATGTATTTAATCTTTTGCACGTGAAATAATAATAATCGAAATGCAGTGAGAGAAGAGATTTTGCTTAATGTATAGAAAATATACATTAAAATTCTAAATTATGATACCCAGGAACATATTTTCTGACGCACAGAGCATAAACAGAACATAAAAGTCAGAAACAATGAAATATACAGAAGGTATATGATTACATTTAATTATCTTAGTTATTTATAATATAACATTTCAGATCTCTTTTTTTCTTTTTTTTTATCAGCTAATACAAAAAATATAGAATAGTATAATTTGATATGAAGCATTTCCGCTGTTTTTAAATACGAGAATGATATTAACTCTTTTATAAAAGCAAAGATATAATTTATTACAACATGAAGGGAGATTTAAAATGTACGATCTGTATGTTTAATTAAAATGTATTATTTCAATGATTCATTCGCCAATGCATACGAAGAAAGAAGAGTGCTTTGCTAATGTTATCACATAATTGGCACTTCAGTGCATAAGGTTAAATTATTTAAATTATTTAAATTAATTACATGATCAAAATCCCCGTGATTGTTCATCGACATGGAATCGAGCTAGAAAAAATAATGCCACCCGAGGCAAAAGAAGAAAAGTATTAAATAAAAAAATTCCAATACTCATATCCTGTGGATATGTTTTACCATTATTTAATAATCCATACATCGTGTATGAAAAATATGTGATATTGCAAATACAATACGCAATATAAGATCGATTAAATAATGTAAAGGGCTCCATTCTTGTAATGTACTGCGATGTTACATTTATATAAACATATTAACAATTAACATAAATATTAAAATATAACAAAAATTATTTGTGTCCCATTATATTTTTCTCAAATAAACAATTTTTCTTGTGTGAAAACATACAACGTTTCCCTAGCTCGATTCAATTTTCGCATCGTGCATGCAAATACGAAAGATACAAAGAGTCACATTCACCTTACCTGGAATTGTAAAACCGTTGTAACTCAACGTAAATGAGCATCTCGAGGCCAAATCGTCTCCATTCTGATGGCGTCATATATTGTCCTCTATAGGGAATAGAATGTCTATTTTGATCGTCGTCTTCGTAGTTGTCCTTTTGTGCATTTCCTAGCAAAAGATGTCACACTCATTCCTTTCGTGAATAATGCGATTATCTGTTGAAAATTAGAGACAACGATCATTATTATAAATTTATTATCGCTGTTAAGAGATATCAAAGGAAAGAAAAATATTTCTTTTGAATTCTACACGAAAAGAAGACGGTTTTGCTGAAGTATCTAAAAATTTAGCTAGATATAAATGTATTAAAAATAATTTTGGATCATTAAAATAATTATGTAATAAAGTAACATTATTTAGTGAAATTATTATGATACTTCAATTATTAGAATGTTAAAACTTTTTGCAACATTATCATTATCTACACAGCACATTTCATCCGAGGAACATTCTAGGAATGTAGAACATTCTTAACAGAACATCATTCTTAGAACGTCATCCCTTGAACATGCTTTATAGGGCCTTAAGTAATTATTTATGCACCCTAAGTAATTATTTTGATAATCCAACAAAATTATTTTCAGATTTGTAGCTAAATTTTTAGATACTTCATCAAAATCATTTTTTTCGAATACAAAGCATTTCATTGAATATCTATATATATAGAAAAAGATACATACTTGTTCATTTAGCAAAGGAATGTGATTCAAATCGGCATTCACAAGCTTGCAATATTCTGACGATAACTTTCCCACTCGCCTTTATTTTAATAACGAATGAACCACATAAATGGAAGAAACATGGTTGCCCTTTCATGCAATTCCCAGCAAGAAATGTTCACGCTCATTCCTACTTTTGTAAACGTGCGTGAATCAAAATGGTACTTTGGCAACATTGAGTTACTTCCGACTCGTCTCGATCGAATAACGCGATTATCTGAAAATTGGAGACAATGATCATTATTGTAACTTATCGCCTGTAAAAAGAACATGAGAAAAATTTTTTTTGAATTCTATAAATAAAAATAGAGTAAAGTTGCTGAAATCGCACTACTTCGCTTAAAAATTCAATTATTATATTTATATACTTTCTTACGGATTACTTAAGAACTATATGATATTATAATGCTCTATTATATTCGTGATATGAAGTGCAACAGGAGAGTTATTTACATAAATGAAAGAATCGTAATTATTATTTATGTTGCTATTTTTGAACGTATTTCATAGCAGAATTACAGAAAATATAAGTTAAAGTAGCTTAAATTTTGACCATTTGTCATGATTAGAATATTATTATAATTAAATTAATAGGATTAAAGTTTGCTTTACATTTTTTTATATAGATAGAATAAATAAAAGTTTAAATATTCTACTTTCTTAAATCGCACCACAATCTAACTTCTTAAATCGCATTCGTTATCTAATATTTTTCCATTTTTATGCCATTCATTATTATGTAAAAATGTAAATGTATTGTAAATCTACGAAATGTTTATTTTGTTTTATGTAGAAACTCCTTAAATTACTTCTTGAAATTATCATGTGTTTCAGAAATTATGAAAAATATATTAAGTGCGCAACTAAGTTCTCGCTATTATTTTGATGAAAATGCATCAAAATAATAGCGAGAACTTAGTTGCGCACCTAATATTTTTAAGTTTTTAACAGCATAATAAAATACAATTTTTTCCTTCCCTTATGTAATTTTTTAATTTTTTGCATTATCATAATGTTTTAAATGAGGAATATTGGTATGGTGTGATTTAGGAAAGTAGCAACAAAATTTCTTTGTTGCCAAAATCGCACCATATTGAAAAAATTTTCATTTTAAATATTATAATAGTACAAAAAAATTACGAAAAAATTACATAAGAAAGAGGAAAGAGTACAGTTTATTGTGCTGTAAAAAACTTAAGAATATTCTTCATAATTTCGTGCGTCAACGAATATCTACGTGTGTAGGAGAATATATATTATACCTGCTCATTTAGCGACTCGAATTGACGTTCACGAGCTAGATCGTAATTCCCGACGATGACTTTTCCGCTCGCTTCTATCATCATGAACCCCATAAAGAAACGGAAGAAACGCAATTACCCTTTCGTGCAATTTCCAACAGGAAATGTTCACGCTCATGCCTGCTTTTATAAACTGGATGAACCAAAATGATGCCTTGGCAACATCAGATCACTTCCGATTTGTCTCAATCGAATTACGACTCTCTGTTGAAAATTGGAAACAATGATCATTATTGTAATTTACCGCTCTTAAAGAGATAAGAGAATCCGAAATAAATTTTTCTTTCAAATTCTACAAAGTACATATATGTTCATCAAGTACATATCACTTATGCTGCGTTGTTTTTAATATATATTATACATACCACTTATTTAGCGAATCAAATCGGCGTTCACGATTTCACGTTTCAGATTTCAATTCCTGGCGATGACTTTTCCGCCTTGTTTCTACCTTAATAACGAATTAATTGCGAAATCGAGAAACGCGCGTGCACTTGTGCAGAATTTTAATCACGGAACTTTTTCCGCCCATTTCGCCACCACAAACCGTGAACGGTACGAATTATGGTGGAAGAGATAACACACCATGGCGTGAACTCGAATGGCGCTTCAGTGGCGGTAATGGTTACTTTCGATTTGCTTCAAATTTGAGCGCGCGGCTAAGTTCAGTGTGTCAGTGCCGCCAACGTACTGGTACAGATATATCGATAAATGTTGTTTAATGAACATATTCCTTTATTAGATTCATTTTAATGAACATGTTCGTTTATTAGATACATCTTAATGAGAAATTTATTTGATACATTTAAATATATAATATATTATTAAATATGTATTTCTGGCTATACATTTCAAAATTAATTTCTGGAGTTTAATTTGTAATAACAGGTTCGATGCAAACATATTTTGAACGAAATAATGTAATTTTAATTGTTCTCGAATACTAAATATAATGTGCAATACGTTTTATTCTTGTATGTCAATGTATGTATCTTTTAATTGAATTTTTAGACCAGTGATGCGCAATCTGCGTCTCAAAGTTTCTAAGAATTTTTTATTTACGTGTGGGATGCAGAAAATAAAAATAACCTACACGGGAAAGAAATTAAATATAAAATCATATTTTCTATCTTTTTAGGTAAACGAAATATATATTATGTCCCCAAAGATTTTGTCTACTTCTAAAAATAGTTATTTCTGAAAATTTTTATAAAAAGTTACGTAGCACTGAATTATAGATAATTTAATTGAATTTTGAAAATATTCATGTAGAAATATATCAATAGAAAACAAAATGTTGTGCCTGCATTCTTACCTGCTGAAATTGAATTTCTTGCGAGTAGGTATAATCGATATTGACGAGTCAAATCGCGATATCCCTTAGATTTGCTCGCTACGTGTTTTTATAATTTAACATCGAAGGTATTCATATATAACGGGAAATACATACCTATGCATTTCTGCATGATTTTAATCGCAATCGGCTGAACTTCAATGACACTTCGGCACTGTATTATTTTTATTCTAATTCAGACGCTCAGCTAAATTCAGTGTATTAGTGCCGCCAATATAACGATGTAATACTGAAAATGATTCTTTATTATTAGCTTCAAGATTATATAATAAAAAAATGTATTTATTGATATTACGTTTAAATGTATATAATATATAAACATATGTATGTATAATATATAAAGTATATAGCTAGAAATATAAGAAATATTTCTGGCTATATATTTCAAAAATAAAAATACTTTTTGTTACGTATATAAATCAAAATACAATTCTAAAGTTTTACACGGAAAAAAAATAATGATATTAATAGCATTAGCCAACAGTAATTTAATTAAAAATAATCCTGTTAATTTTCAATAACATTATTAATGAAACAAATATTGTAGTATTCTCTTGTTTTAATAAAATATGTTATTTGTTTCACTTATTAATACTGTTGAACAAACAAGATTATTTTCAATTCGATCGCTATTGACTGATTATGCTGATGATATTAAAACATTATTTTCTTCCCTGTGTACAAACGCGTTTTATAGTTGATATGTATTATAGTAGAGATATATATAATTAAAATATATATTATATATATTATATATATAATAACTAAGATATTATAAAATTATATTAATTATTCTACACTGTAAAATAAAGAGAGAATTTTATTGAATAAACAATAAATAATTTCAATAAAAAATTTCCACGGAAAGCAATCCTACAATAAATTTAAATTCATTATACTTTTAAGCCTGGTTTTTCATTATCTAGCTATAATTAACTTCATTCATTGATAATAATTTAAAAACTGTCTTTTTCTAACTATAATTAATCACTAAATTAATAATTTTAGCGAGTAACTTTTAAAGTTATCACAGTATAATGCTGATTTTAATGAGTCTATAGTCGGAAGTCTTATTAATCGGTGATTGGCTAATCAGCTAGTCGTACAAGTTAGCTATTGATCAACTTCACCAATAAAACTTAAGACTATCGACTATTGATTCATAGAATCAGCATAAAATCATCAATTCAGTAATTATATAATCACAGCTAGAAAAATACAATTTTTTACATTAGATTAAGTCTAATCATAAATTAACCAGCGATTAAATGAAAATACATGCTCTTAATACACATCATTTTCTTCTCTATATATAAATACGTATATTTTGTAGTTGACTTACAGTAGATAATACGAATATTTATAGATTAAGAAATGCATGTTGAATTTGCGATTCTAATATCTTTTTTTCGCAGACAGATCAATCTCGCATAGAACGGAAAGGATGAAAGTTCAAGGCTGCACAAAAATTTTATACTCAGTATGAAGTATTTTATAATCAGTATACAGTAAAGTGGATTAAATCCTTCTACTTCTTATCCTCTCAATACTCCTCTTTTTACTATGGATGTTATAATAATACAGTATACAGACCTCTTAGTATACAATGCAAAAATAACAAACGTTATTAGCAAAAGTTTTTTTTCTTGAGCATGAAAAAGATTGAACTTCCCGCGAAAGGACTCGTGCAACATGGCGCGTCGGCGCCGCGTCGTCGGATGTATGGACGCCGTTGTGATCAGGATTAACGCCGGGTGAGACAACAATTCCACTTCTTTGGTATCATTCGATATCTCTGCAAACTTTGACTTGTTCTCGAGACGGTGAATATCCGAGGAAAACTGAACGCTGGATAAATACTTTCCAAGGAGGAACCGGAGGCCGTTCCGTTCCTGGTGTACAGCGTTCGTGACGAAGAAATGTCACAGGACGACGACGTTGGATTTCTGTACAAAACAATGAGTGAGTTGCGCCAATATTGTACGCGAATAATTCCCGTGATTATGTTCCGTAGATGCGGTACTTAGGAATCATGTCGCGCCAGCCCGCGAGAGACATTGGAATCGATGGAGTACAGAATAGTCCGCGTGTCTGAAATCCCATGAGTTCTTCTTGCTACTTTCAGATTTGAAAACCGAAATCAAGCGAAAATTGCTTTGTTTTACGAGTTATCTATCAAGATTTATCAAATAGAAAACGATATAATCTAGGATAAACCAAAAGAACAATTTGCAGATCATTTCAACACTTATATCAAATAAATACATAGTTTTCAATGATTAAACATGAGTACAGTGTATTCATATTATATTTGTTTCTTCTTATGAATGAAGATAAGATCCAATTATTTGTGGATAATTTGAATTAGCTGAGCAGATCTCTTTTATATACTGTATTAAGTACTGTTTTCAATATTTAAGTAAGTTTCTTTTTTTTTTATATAATATTTATTTCTCTATTTTGTCCGTTCCATGATTTGTTACTATTATGATCTAATCTATCGTGAATTTACTATTCAAGTTATTAAACATTGTAAACAATATTAGTTGTATAATTTGATTAATGCATTGAAACGATTACATGTCCTAGTAGATTTATTAATCTCCATTGTATTTATAAACTAGTGTGGGTACTCTGTGGGTGATATTCTCTCTTTCTCTCTCTCTCTCTTGCGCGCGCGCGCGCGCGTATATGGATGTTTATTCGTAGTTCTGTCATTACCGTTATTATTGCAATCGATACATTATTAAATCTACGTCAGCATTATGATAATAACAAGCCGGTTTGGCCTTTGTGAATGCATAATAATAACCATAATCAAGTACTTTATTATTATGGCAACCTCATTTGCTGACACGTAAAATTAACCTAACGTATTATCGGTAATAGAATGCGCGCGCGTACCCGTATCACCCGTATGTGGTTTTGCGAGTGGCGTGTTTGACGGAGGTACTTTCCAAAAAATGTAGTTACATTAATACGTTGGAATATTTGATTTAAAAGAGTGTAGATAGATTGTGCGAAGGATTACTCCGATTTTGATAAAAGTTTTCCTGAGATACTACAAAATCATCATGACCAGCACATGTATGTTTAGAGAAATTAAGCAAACATAACCTAAAACTGTCTGTATTATATATTTCTTTTTTATAAAAATATCAAATCAATATAGCTTTCTTTGCGTTATTAATTATTAAATATTTATGCATATTAATTTTGGACTAATATATATATCGATCAACGTTTTCTTGAAATACATTTAGATATTTAGCAAAAATCAATCTTATTGCTCTTTGCAGTTGAAAGAGACCCCAAGAAGAGAAGGGTAAAACCGGTTGAATCAGCACAGCAGTCTTTGCTTGACTTTGACCTTGGTGAGAGCTCGGATGATAGTGATTTTAGAATCGAGGATCATTGCGAAGAATCAGATGATGATTCTGTAGATTCTAATGATGGAAAAGGTAAGCTAGTATTATTGATATTAGGCAGGCTTGAATTCAGGCAAAATCTTGGCATCCTTTGTTTTATTTCTGTCTCGCTCTACTGAGACAGCGGAGAGGTGGAAGCATTTCAGTTTACAAGCGAAGTATTGGACAGACTTGTTTTAAATATATATTGCTATTTACATAGCAAAATGATATTATTTGTCATCAGCTTGCTATCTAGATAATGATTTGGGCTGCAGAAATTATCCAGATGCAGTCAGGGATCATTTATTTATCACTAGGTACTTGATGCTTTCCAGTAAAAAACACAGTGTAATACATATAATATGACAGTGCAATATAGTGATCATTTTATCTTTGTTTAACATTCAGTAAACAACAAGGATAAAATAATATCTGGGTGCATCTAGGTAAAATTTCTAAACACAGTTTTGATAAATGTATAAAGCTTTGCAGTTAAATCTTTTTTTCCCATCCTGTAGTATATAAAATATTTCGTACTCGCAGAAGTGTTGGATAGGCCTGATTTAAAAAAAAAATACAAATTGGAGTGTTAGTTACATCTTATTTATTAACAAGTTTCTGAACTAAAAGATTTTCATCAGTTGGTGAGTTGAAGCCTGCTTTATTGACTGCCTAAAAGAATTATGTGTGGAAAAATACTATTGTTGTAGCACATTAAAAATTGTATCAAAACTAAAGGTAGTCAAATTTTGAATGTTATTATTTCTGATATTTATTAAAATATAACTAACATTCTAGAGTTTCTTTCTTTGGTTTTTTTTAAATATATTTTACTGATAATTTAATAAAAATAAAACCAAATGCATAAAACTTTGCAGCCACACTTTTTTGTCATTTTGTATTTTTATATGTCGATGACATGGAAGAAAAAAATAAAAAGCAAATTGCAAATGCAAATTATAAAATACTTATTATAAAATATTATTGTGGAAGTAGGCTTTGTTGTAAAAATAATAAGAAATAAAGAAATTTATTAAGTAAATCTAGTAAATAATAGTTGTTTAATATATGTTTTTATAGAAGAAGAAGAAGATGCATCTGAAGAATCTGATGATTCATTAGAAGATCCATTATTGAGAGGAAAAGATGGTACTGGCTTAACTGTGGGGGATGTGATTGAGCAAGCTCGTCAACAAGCTCTAAAGGGTGCGCCTCTTGATGATAAACTAAATAAAGTACTAATTTGTTGTGGTTGCTTAGGAGACAGGAGTGATGACATAAACGAAATTGTAGAATGTGATGGTTGTGGAGTCAGTGTTCATGAAGGTACATTAATTGAAAACGTAAACACCTTTTTTTTTTTAATTTTTATTTACGTCTTACGAACAAAAATCAAATTTTAGGCTGTTACGGTGTATCTGACGTAGAAAGTTTTTCAAGCACTGACTCTTTATGCCAATCGGCACCATGGTTCTGCGAAGCCTGTAGTGCAGGAATCGAAGATCCATCATGTGAACTTTGTCCTAATAAGGGTGGAATTTTTAAAGAAACAGATGTCGGAAAATGGGTTCATTTAGTGTGTGCTCTATACGTGCCTGGTGTCGCTTTTGGTGAAGTAAGTAAATCTTGTACTGTGTGATTTTTTGTATTTATAATTTTTAAATACTAATTTAAATATGTGTATATCTTAGGTCGATCGTTTGTCAAGTGTGACGCTATTTGAAATGGCATATAGCAAATGGGGTGCAAAAACATGTTCTTTATGTGAAGACTCGTGTTACGCACGCACCGGTGTGTGCATTGAATGTGATGCCGGAATGTGTCACACATATTTTCACGTAACCTGGTAATACTGTTAATTAACAATAACAATCTGAAGATTATTATTTGTCACAATTTGTGTGTACTACAAATATAAAATACGAAACATTATTTTTATAGTGCACAAAGAGATGGTCTACTATCCGAAGCACACAGTGAAGAAGTCGATCAAGCTGATCCATTTTATGCACATTGCAAATTGCATTCTGATAAATCCCTCGTTCGTAGACGTAGACGTAATTGGCTAGCTTTACAAATGCGTGCACAGTATCGGCAACAGATTTTGAAGCAACCTAATCATTTAGATTCGGACGAACAACGTAGAATTCAAAGAAAATTGGCCAAGCACAGACACAAGTATTTAGCTCATAAAGCATCGCGTCCGCCACCATGGGGTAAATTTTAATATTTTCTAACAAATATATATTCTTAAATACATTTCTAAGTAGGTATTAATTATAGTACCTACGCAAAAGATGCCACGTTTATTAACTACATCTGCTTCCGCTTGCCGTCAATTGGCACGAAAGGCCGAATTAATGGGTGTTGACACGGCTGCCCTGGAAGCACAAGAGTCTCAACTGGTGGCATTAGTAGATGTTAGAAAAAAATGGCATATTGCTCCCGCTTTCAGTGTAGAATTTATTGGTTATTATTTGGATCGCAACTTGCGCGTAACATCGATGAAAAGACGATTGCAAGAACTTCTTGACATTAATTCACAGTTATTAAACGAACAACAGAGACTTGATAGAAAATACGACGAAGTGATGAAGGATAATGAGGAACAGATTAGAGTGAACGTGACATTGAAAGAAAAGATAGAATTGTATCATCAAGTACTTAAAAGCGCCGGTTTCGTGAAACCTCTGCCATCGATCGCCGATCTTGTAAAGCCAAGAATAGCACCCACTCTTGGTGAGTTATGGAGTTTAAATCTTTAAACGCAGTCAATACACGAAGAGCTTTTTACAGGTACAGGCTTAGGTGTGCCTACAGCAGCTGCCTTGAAGATGGGTGTTGGATTTCCACTCCCTGTGGGTAAAGGTGCTGAAGGTATACGTGAGGGTAGAGTGTTGAGCAGCCAAGCGCAAGAACAAAATCACAAAAGTGAGCTGACGACCTTACGACATCAATGCGGCATTTGTAGACGTTCGACTAATCAACATCTTCTCGCTAAATGCGACACGTGCCATTTGCATTATCATCTATCTTGTTTAAGCCCTCCCTTGGTACGAATGCCTAAGAAAACGAGACAAATGGGATGGTATGTATGAAAACATAAATGTTTGACATTCCAATTGTTTCGTTAAACTTTTTAATGTTGTAATTTGCAGGCAATGTTCTGAATGCGATAAAGAATCCTCGGGATCAGAAGTGGAACGTGTGGATACATCGGCACCACGTAAATTAAGACATTGTAAGGATGAGGCTAACTCGACGCCTACACCACCACAGGAAGTGCAAGCAGCCATGACACCAAACACGCCTACCACATCAAAAAATTCTGTCAGTAATGTAACAAACATTACTACTCCTGACACACATACAACACCAAAGGTATTTATTTTGATAATATGATATTATACTTATTTTATGAATAAATGAAGATTTAACTCTGGAGTTAGTATAGATATAAAATATAGGTATAAAAAATTTTACAGCTAACTATTAAACCAGTGGGACCGCAACCGTTAACTGTAGAACCTACCCAAGTATCTGAGTCGATATACAATCAACAATCTGTTAATAATATCACCATAAGAGAAGGTTCACCAGAATACATGGTAGCTTCAGCGGATGGAACGGAAGTGAAATAATTTATATGTTCATCATATTTGTGCAAATAATATAATAATATTAAATTATTTAATATACAGGGTCCGGCAAAATGATCTCCCACATTTTAATCTTTAATAAAAACGCCATTGTAAATGCTATTTAGATTTTATTTTTATTAACTGAAAATTTATGCTATGCCATTTGTTTTTGAAAATTTGAAAATTGAGTTTTGAAAATTACAGAGTCCAAGTGGCGACCATTTTTTTCGATACACATTCGAAGCTGATTTCTAAAAATTTCCATCACTCGAGCAATAATTTGCAGCAATAAAAGGCGATATTCCTGTAATTTCTTGGCGTATTGCTGCTTTCAATTCGTCAATGGTTCGGGGGTGGTGTTGAAAAATCTTCGCTTTCAGGTAGTCCCAAAGGAAAAAGTCGCATGGGGCAAGATCGGGTGAAGGCGCAGGCCAACGTCTCCACGTAACGAGATTACGCGTCCTGGAAACATTTCCCTTAAAACGTCCATTGTCCTTTTTGCCGTATGAGCCGTGCTCCATCTGTAGCTCCATCCTGTTGAAACCACACATCCGAATGGCCTGCGCGTTCACCCGATCTTGCCCCATGCGACTTTTTCCTTTGGGACTACCTGAAAGCGAAGATTTTTCAACACCACCCCCGAACCATTGACGAATTGAAAGCAGCAATACGCCAAGAAATTACAGGAATATCGCCTCAAATTATTGCTCGAGTGATGGAAACTTTTAGAAATCAGCTTCGAATGTGTATCGAAAAAAATGGTCGCCACTTGACTCTGTAATTTTCAAAACTCAATAAAAACAAATGGCATAGCATAAATTTTCAGTTAATAAAAATAAAATCTAAATAGCATTTACAATGGCGTTTTTATTAAAGATTAAAATGTGGGAGATCATTTTGCCGGACCCTGTACATATAAATACTTAATATTTCTTAGGGAGAAGCATAAAAGATATTCTCCAGATCCGATAACTGGAATCAAACAGAGAAAAAGAAAGCATAAAAGAAAAAGTTTAGATATAGAAAATCCAGAAATTCAAAGCCAACCAGAGATTCATAGAAGGATTACAATAAAAGTATCTGTTATTTTTCCACTTTATTTTATTACTACGTTGATTTGAATATTAATAATGTTAATTAATTAAATATAGATAAAACCAATTCGTCGACCGGAAGGACACACAGACTCGGAATCGAGCCCGCAAATGTTTGTGGCCACTTCGAGTACTGAAATTACATTGCCACCACCACCTGTGCCACCTCCGGCTGCAAATGTACCTCCAGTAAATGTATCTGTGAATAGCAGTGGTCGACTGTCAACAGGAACGAAGAGAGGGAAAGATACGGACCTTATGACACAATGTAACGTCTGTGATACTCCCGGCACCAACCAAAATCTCGTTATGTTAGTATTATAACAAATGATAATTGGAATCTTAAAATTATAGACGCTAAAATTGAGAAATATTATAACGATTTTTTTATGTCATGTATTTAATTCTTGCAGGTGTGACGAATGTAAGAAATGCTATCACTTTACGTGCTTAGATCCTCCTGTGAAAAAGTCTCCAAAAAGGAGAGGATATTCGTGGCACTGTGCCGACTGCGATCCTAGTGTAAGTTCATAAATTTTTACACTGTCCATAGACACCAATATTTTTTAATATTAGATTAATGTACTTTCTATTTTGTCTTTATATATAATACATTTATAGAAGTTTTTAAATAGCATTACAATGTACGTAAAAGAAACTATTTTTTATAATGTAGTTATAATATAGATAATAATTTCTCTTTTTCTATTCAACATTTAATTAAGAGAAAACGAATTGCACATTATTGATAATAGAGACAATAAACTAAAGTTATGACAAAATATAAAGTACTTTAATCTATACGTGAATAAATTGATTTGAGCTGGTTTCTCGAGGTGAATCAAATAGAAAAGATAGATATATCGTCTTACGAAAATTTAAAAATTAATATTACAGGCGAATAGGAACAGAAAATTTTTTATCCAATGTAAATTAAATTATTATATAATATTTATTTTTATTTTTTTGATGTACAGCAAAATAGAATGATATCTTGAAGCATTCTGAACTCCATTTTGTGTCTTCCGCTTATTGTCAATGTGGACATATCATTGGCACATTAAACATAATAAAAGAAAGACTTTTATAGTAAAAATATTTCTTTCATTTCAGGCCTCTGAAACTGAGACTTAATATCAACAATTTTCTATCTGCAGCTCCAATTCTACGTTTATATAAATAAGGCATTCAGTGTTATTCTGTTTTTTTTTTTTTTTGTAAGCAGGGACTCTGATCGAAAAATTTGATCCGAATAACGGTCCGAGGCTAAATTCAACTTTTGGTTTCTTTTACCGTAACAGTTACCGAGTCCGTTGAATTTCGGTCCTTTTCAGTTTCTATTTTCGATAATTATATAACATGATGGTCATAGTTACCACTGAAAATTCAAAAGAACTGAAATCGACACCGAAACTAAAAGTTAAATATTCTCCATAATTATCAGCCAAAGTAACCAGCCGAAATTTTAATCCATAATGTAATTTCGGTCCGAGTCCCTGTTTGTAAGACACGAGAACACATAGAAGAGAGAAACTTTGCTGTAATTTGAAGAAAAATGAATTCTACGAAAATCTACTGCAATTCCACTTAAAACTGATTTATTTGAAATTTAGCTATAGTTCACGCTACTTATTTCTCGTTATTTCTTTTACTGATTTTTTTTCGTAATGCTTTGTAGTTTTATATAGGAATTCTACGATAAAAGATATTAAATAAATTATTATAAAGAGAGAAATAAAAGGAATATACAAAACAATATTTTCGCATGAGACAAAAACTTTGATATTATTTTACATGCAAAATCAGAAATGAGCAAAAAGCAATTCATCGTATTCAGTATTTAAAGAAACATTGACATATATGATAAATAATTTATTATTCTCACAGTAGTCACTGCGTTAATATTACATTTTGTACATTCTAAATTAAATTTTACTATTGTAGTAAATAAAAATTTAATATTCATTATCTGTTTCTCAATGAAATTGTCATATACATTTACAAAAGAATAGCATTGATGTCAGAAGCAGCGCTATAGATTATGTAACATTACTCTGAAATAATATCCAATCTTTCTTTCTGCCCCGTATAAATCCATTTCTAAACTGCAATGCACTCATAACTGAATGACCTTTCACAATTACTTTCGTTGTTGAGATCCAACTTGGTCCTTTACATGTCACAACTAACGCATTACTTTTCCGATCAAATCTTGCGAAACCTGGAAGAGGCTCACCACATTAATCATGCACATCTCATCTCCAAATATACAATAATTATATTTTCAGATAATTCATTTTCTTCCTAGGAATAAACTGTTTCCAATCCTTGGTACTTACTTAGTATCACAGCGAATCATGCAGGAATAATGATTAATTACCTGGTATATCCACATTTCTTCCATCTTCCGGTTTCGACGTCTGCCGGACATCCAACAATTTTATAGTCACGTCTTCAAACTTGGTTTTTAATGGGTACAATCCTAGAAGAGCACGCTGCAGATCATAAACGTTCTTCGCCGTCATCTCATCCCATTTCACTAAAGAGGTCCTTGATGCAACTTTAGGTGCTACAAAGTGTAATCATCAAGAACTAATTTAAATAGTTAAAACATTAATGTATTTTGTCGCTTAGTACAGCAGCAAAGACAAATTACCATACGTTACACCTAATTTTTCCTGAGGCCTCGAAGAAGATAATACCTGTGGCAATTTTCCTATCACATCAATCAGAACATTCGCACCCAGCTTTGCTAACTTCATATTTAATTCTGGTCGAGTTTCATCTGCATGAATATCTATCTTTTCCTGTGTTACTATGTCTCCAGTGTCAAACCTGCAGCAACATAGAAGTAATAAAAAACCGTCTATCGATCTAAATGGTGCAATCGAAATAATATTAAGATTGTAATATTCATTCTTCTACCAATAAAACTTGAATTCAAATGACTCTTTACGTTTCTTTATCAATTAAAAAATTAGAAAAACAATGAAATAATACCTATAAAATCTTTTGTGGAGAAAAGTAAAATCTCATATATATTAATTTAAACAAAATATGATTAAGATCTCCTATCACTGAAAACAATAAAAAGAAAATACAAACAAGAGAAAAGGCGCTTCAAACTATGTGCTGATTTTTCAAAAACAATATTAGAACCAAATTTTTAAAAGACTTTACTTTTCTGCTATTCTCATAATTGTAATTCCCGTCTGTGTGTCTCCTTTCATTAAGGTATAAATGTCTGGAGCTGCTCCTCTCCATCGTGGCAATAGACTATTATGAACATTTAACATACCACTGTGACAAAAAATAGATATATTAATACCATATTATAACAATTTATAGACTGGACACATGTGGATAAATAAAGTGACTTACAGTGGAAAAGAATTTATAATATTTAATGGTATCAGATGGCCAAAGGCAACAACTATCCCGATATGAAAATCCTGTGGATTGTTTTTAAGGGGCCATTCATTAACAATGATTCCCTTTTCCTCTGCATACTGTACAACAACATTCTTTTTCCCTTTACACACCGATACGACTTCTAATCGACAAAGTTTCTTGGCTCTGCTGTAAATTACAAAAAAACAATTTTATAAGTATACTTCACATTTTCATATTTCTTCTATTATTTATATTTAATTTACTATTAAATAAAATTTACAAATAAACTATCGATAAAGCTGATACTAACTATTCGTTATACAAGCTTCGTAAGCTTTCCAGAGAAAAATTAGTCGTTCCGAAAAACAACACATTCCAGAGACCACTGGCTGGAGATGAATGCAACTGTCTCTTTCGAATGTGATGTGCACAGTACGAAAAGGTTAGCTCACGTGATTTATCATTTCTCTTGAATGTTGCATATAAGTGCAAGTGTATTTTTATTACACGTGTTAGAAATGTAACATTCAACATACTCTCACAAAGAAGATTTATGACTAGCAATTATGAGGTAACGTGTAAAAACATTCGCATCTCCATCGCACGTTTGATACTACATATGTACATACTGTGTTTGGAGTAGGACAATAAACACGATGCCGACATACAGGCGTTCTTCATCTAATCTAAATAATCTAAAATAGTTTTCATTTGTTAATTTTCATTCATTACAAAATTTTCATTATCAAAGTGTCTCATCAAACTTGTAATATGGCAAAATAACATCTTTCGTCGGTTCTTTATTTGCAAACTGAATAAGCGACATACATATGTAACTTCGGCTGTGGTCAAAGTCTCGCTACAAATGCTTCAAAGCATTTGATGGACCAATTAAAAGAAAGAATTTTACAAACTGATCAATTAAAAAAGTGTTTATAGCATTGACCGTACCTTTCTAGAGATACTTAGAATATCACATAGAGGAAAGCACGAAAAAACAAATTTAACAAATAGATTTATTTAAAGTATTGGATCATCTAAAAAGTATCCGCGATTTTTTATCACTAGATGTGTTGACCATCAACACTATCTAGTGACAAAAAACCGCGGATACTTTTTAGATGACCCAATGTATATGTCATCATATAAAATTTTTTTGTAATTCCCATCTCCCCATCTATGCTCCCTATTTATCGAAGACGGCCGGTCCTGAAAATTTTCGAGATTATCAACAGAACGAAGGGATCGATTCTATATCTTGAAACGAAGTGAAAATTACAAAAGTGAGCGAATTTACTAGAATACTAATAATTTAATTGGTCAACATCTAAATTAACTCACTTTTGTAATTTTCATCTTGTTTGAAGATACAAAATCGACCTCGAGGAATTCGAGGATAAAGTAGAGAGCACAGACTCTTGCATAACGAATAACACAAAAGGCATAAGAAGTTCAATCAGAATTCTTTATTTTAAGAAAAGGAAGAAAACGAAGGACTTTAATTGATACATTTTCTCATTACGTGTTGTGCATTATGCAAGAATCTGTGCTTCCCGTTTTACGCTGATTCTACAATGAGTCGGTAATCGGTAATCCTAAGGCCGAGTTCACACCTTGACGGAAAAACGGAAAGCAGAAAAGCGGAAGTCAATCAGAACTTACGGAAAGACAGAAGCAGACGAGCGAAATGTGCCGCTTACTACTACTACAAATTCCGATTGGCTTCCGCTTTTTCGTTTTCCGCTTTTCCGTCAAGGTGTGAACCCGGCCTAAGTCTTATCAGTGAAGTTTACCAATAGCCAACTTATATGATTAAGGCTGATTGGCCAACTTCACCGATTAAGACTAAAACTTCTGATTACCGACTCATTGTAGAATCATTACAGTCTCATCCATTATTGATACTGCCATTGTAGACTAAACAATAGTCATATGACACATTCGTGAAGATGATCTATGGCTGCGTTCAGCAAGAACATAACAGTTTTGCAACTGTTTTTTATGATTCTCCGCTAAGATTAGACCATTCCTCTTGATCTAAAAACATAATCCAATCAGCGTGAAAAAAACTTCAACAGTTGCAAAATAAACGTTCTGCTGAACTCAGCCTATGATTGCTCGATTTCTAAGCCTACTCCTAAAAATGCCTTTTCATGTTGATCCTCGATGCTTATTTTGGGAACAGTTCATTTGCATACCGTAGCAATTGCTCACTGCCAATCACAGCGATGTCTGCCTAGGGAATTATTTTTTTTTTTTTCAGCGTTTGATTGGTTTGTACGTAATTGACTCGTGTGCAATTGCTATACACTCGCTTATTTTTAGCGTCAAAATAGGTCATTCGTGATCGAAACTAACGCTTAATATTGGTTAATTTTTATCACGTGATCTGCTTTGACGCTAAAAGTGAGTGTTAGCATGAAAAAGTACCTTTAATCCATTAGTTTCACTACTGCTACTATCCTTGTAGACCACGCATAAGTCCGGATCTACAATAAGTGTTTTAAGTTTTAAACTGTAAGAAATTGATCAACTACAATCGAATACGAGGAGAATAAGTGATTGTGATTCGTCCATTCTTTAAGGCTTAAAAATCTATTGTAAATCCGGGATAATTCTCATTATTTCTTCTCAAAGAATTTTTCTTTATTACTTCTTAACTTCTATGATACTTAACTTCGATGATTTTGAAAAAGCTATCTTTTATATTCTCCAATACCTTGCGTCATACATTGCTCCGATTTTTTCATAAATTATCAATTCTAGACTTATCGAAAAAGTAAATTTTATCAATCTGTCTGTTTGCGAATATTTCTACTTCATTTTTGAAAAGATAATAGCAACATGATATATCCAATCGAGTTCGTTCTTTCTGTTAACTTGGTCAATAACACATCGTCCGATCTTTAATTACTTCCGTGTTTCAAACCACGTCGTTCGAACATGTTCATGTAGTTTTTCTCTAGTAAAATTTTTTTAAATTATATAATTTTTTAGAAATTTTATTTAAATTTCAGGATTTTTCAAAATTTTTGTATAATTTTATATTTTCTTAGAAAATTTCTCAGATTTTTTATATTAATCGAAATAGAAGATTTATACTGAGGAAAATTATATTGTATATCATGTTATCTTTTCTAGAATTCTATACATAATTTGTGAACTCTGAAATATTCTGAAATTTCTCGTATTATAATTTTTAAATAAACTTATGAAATCTAAAGAGTTTAACAATATATACTTTTTTAAAATTGCTCATATATTTAAAATATAACGAATTTCTAAAAATATTAAGTCATCTAAAAAGTATCCGCGGTTTTTTGTCACTAGATGTGTGTTGATGGTCATATATCTAGTGACAAAGTACTGCGGATATTTTTTAGATGACCCAATATATGAGATAACAAAATATTGTGAAAAATTTTTTTATTAAGGTCGGTAATGATTTTTAGATGTGATTAAAAAATCGAGATTTATTTCTTAACGAATGTTTTATTTTACGAATGGCAAAAATTTGAGAGAGAAAACATAATGATAAAAGGAGGTGAATTATTTTTCGAGGAATTTTATTGAAAAAATTTCCCCAAGCAAGAAATATTTTAGGACATTTCAGCAATATTTTAGGAACGTTGTAACATTTGTTGCTGAAAAGTGTCCCTTACTTATTATATACTGAGATGTCGTTTAAACGTGGATGTTTTCATGCTGCGAATGTCACATATGACTATAAACAATATGT
The DNA here is from genome assembly GCF_000204515.1 of Acromyrmex echinatior. The sequence goes on along the minus strand of NW_011627326.1, from coordinate 96,856 downwards.
GATTTGCTCCCTACTTCTTAAGTTTGAATATTATATTTTCTAGAATTTCCAACCCCCCCCCCTTTTCGTCCTGTAAATTTGTGTTGTTTCATAAAAGAATAACGAGTGATTGTAATTTTACTTTTTTCTTCCAAATATTATAAAATTAGATTAGCATTCATGGAGCGAGTGAAAATTTTAAATGAATATTATACTAATCTAGATTATGATAAAAAAGAAAAAGTGAATATTGATATGTACAGTGTATAATAATTGTTGATAATATTTATGAGATTTAATATTATTGCTAAAAGAATCTCCATTTTTTGTATGTAACATATAATACTACTTTATGTGCATATTTTTTTAGGAAGTACTGAAGAAGCTAAATGGTATATTTGATATGATACAAAAGTGTAAATTTAAATCTAACGATAATCTGTCAAAGAGGTAAATAAAGATAGAATTTTAAAATGGAATAAGAGACATAGAAGTTGTTTTTATCTTTGATAGTTTTAATATTCTAATTTTTGCACAGATTGCAGATATTAGCAGAAATAATATATCAGAATATGTCGTTTTTTTCATCTATTTTTAAACACATAGATGTGATTACTACTATTTTAGACTATTTAACTAAGTATTCTGTGTTAATCCCTAATGAAGCACTAATAGATACAGGTACCTACAATAATATTATTCTTGCATTTGCAAAATTGAAAAATATCATTATTTATGTTATTTATATTTTTACAATTTAAACAAATATTATAAAGGACATATAAGAGTCAAAAAATATTGATATCAGAAGTTACATTAATGATGTTACATTGATAAAGTACAATAAGATTTAATTAAAATTTAAATGAACATTTGTACAGATAATACATATTTCGGCTTCTTATTAAGCCCTCTTCAAATGATTCTGAAACATTTAGCAATTCCTTAACGAGCGATTGCAATTGTATTTTTAGTTTTTTTTTTCTGATAAGTAAGAATAATAGATAGCATAATAATGAACATATTAATTTGATTATTTATGAAAGTTTTATAACTTCTATGTACTTTTATTGTTTTTGTAGATTATAGTTTTAGTGAATTACCCACTTATTTAATGATTACACTCGTCACGATATGTACAGGATCTGTGATGTATTCATTTTTTTCAGATTGTCTCAAGTAACTATATATAAAAAAATTTTCTTTACTAATGTATAATTATTCTCATACTTATTTATCGAACAATTTTAATATTAAAATTAATATTTTATATTTTTCTAATATCTTTTTCTATATTTTTTAGAGATGTAGCACAGAATATAGACACGTATTATGACAACGCATATTCTATTACAACACACGGTACAAAGAAACGTTTATTCATATTGGACGTTTTCCAATAAAGACAATTGATGTAATAATAACATAGAAAATTGTTTCATCCTTATTGTTCAATGATAAACAAAGATGAAATGATTCACTAGATCTACTCACTGTGTCATCTGTCTCTTGCTGGAAAATGCCCATTGTGTGTTATTTATAAAAATATGTTTTTGTCTTTATAATTAAAATTTTTTATATAAAATGTATATATAGACGAACCTTATACAAAGAATGTAATGATAATCTTAGAAGATTCGGACTTGTATGCAGTTATTAATTGTTTAATAATAACAGACCACTTTCCTTTATATAAAATATGGGTGCAAAAACAAGTGAATGAGAAATTTGTATGGCTCATGAAGAATTATCGTTCTGAATTATCCATAACTATTGATACATTTCAATCAGTGAAAGATCTTCAATTTGATCTTCCATGTGATAACATAATAAATATAGTATCCATATGGTCGGAAGATGTTGTAGCTGCGAAGAATTTTGCATTATCTATAAATGTATATTATTTAAAATGTTTAAAAATAGTATGTTGCCGAGAATTATTTTAAATTTCATTAAAATTCTTTTTCTATTTCATAATTATTTAGAGTGACTTAATATTTATAAATACATATATGGATTTCCGTGGTTGTATACAACTTTGGATGTATAAACATCTATCTGAGTATTATCGAGCTAATGCTAAACTTGTGATACCGAAAATTACTTACCAAAATGAATCAATTAATCAAAATCAAGAATCCAGTATGAATTTAGTACATTTATCATCTGTTGTAAAAATAAACGATATTTCTGTTGGTAATCTTTTTTATGATGGTGCGTGGCAAAAACCCATAAAGGGTATGTATTGGAAACATAATGACAGTCTATGGGCAAATGCAACAGAGTAAGAATGCACACGTTTTCTTAATCTTTAAATTTTATTAGATTAACTGAACATATTATTTTTACTTAAATTTAAAAAAATTGAGAAAACATATTAAACTTTTAATCAATTAATGGTTTTATATATATATGGTTATTACAGCACCGATATAAAAAAATGTTATCAATCTGCTTGGAAAGGATACAAAACTTGGAGTATTATGTCTATTGAGACTAGAATACAAATGTTATCTAGATTTATGTCCATACTGAAATTTACTGGGTATATGAAGTTATCGAAAACAGTATTATATATATCTATATATTTTATATATATATATATATATATATATTATATATATATATATATATATATACATATACATACATATACATATACATTCGTATACATTCGTATACATTTATTCTCGATAACTTTTTAGTAATTATTTCTTTGTTTTTCATTTTTAGCAAATTTATATTAGCAGCTATAGTAGAAAGATGGATAAAATTCCCATATTTCTATGGGAATATACAAGGACACATTGAAAATGAAATGATAGAAATATTGTATATTCGTAAGCCATTTTTAGGTGTTATCATACTTAGAGAGGAAAATGAAAACATTTTGTTTTTTCGATTGATGCAATCTTTAATTACTGGCAACTCTGTCATTGTAATGTTTGATGCAAACTTCTGTAATCCATCATCATATTATGACATGTTTTCGAGATGTGGAATACCTCCAGGTGTTATAAATTTATTATCACATGAAAATATAAGTTCGCTGGAAGCTAAATTATGTTTAGAAGATTATACAACCTATGCAAATAGATATTTCTTGAAAGGCACTTCGATACAGACATATATTACTCCTTTTTTAAGGCTTACTATACCAAAACGAATTTTAATCCCTCTTCAATAATTTTGATAATGCATGGCATGGATGTAGTATTTGTGTTAGAAATATGTCTATAAGTATAAACATTTTGATACATTTACGTTAACATATTATGATTTCAGAAAAATAATTTGTTGTTTAATTAACTGGTGAAAATAAAGGTAAATAATTTATAGATAATCGTATTACATCTTGTAAATAAAGACTATGAACATTCATGCAAATTATGTTTGTATTCATGTACTTTTATTTATATGTGTAGAAAATTGTAAAATTTATCATAAATATGTAATTTATCATAAATATAATACTTTCATTTATATATTATTTATATTTGTAAAATGCGTTTTCTATAGATATTAATTTTCAGTAATTAAAAAAAAATATTTTTAGTTATGTACTCTTTTTTTTTTTCGAATATTTCATATATGCAAATAGATGTAATATAGAAGTATCTATTTAATTAAATAGCTAGAAATGGCTGGATAGATAAATAAATGAACAAATTTAATTTTTTCTGTAATATTCTTTATTACGTATATTATTTATGTAATTGTATATTCTTTTAGACTTTACTTCGCATCTGTATGCAACGAATTAGTCATTGTTAATAATTATATGGATCAGCATTCTTTCGTATAATTATTTTTGTGTAATGTTTCTTGTTTTTTAGTATAATTACTATTCGATTGATATAAATGCCTTATAAAATAATTCAGATAATATCATTTTAGTCCATTCTTAAAATATCGCTAATAAAAATTGAATATCACCCAAATAATTAGAAAAGAAAATGCATATTAATAAATAAAAAGAATGGCATTAAGACATTTTCTTTTCTGAAAATCAGGATGAATTAAATATCAAAAATCCAATCAATAAATCTGCAAACTATATCATCATCAAGCAATATTGAACAATAATATTGTACAATTCTTCTGTTAATCCTCAGCACTCATTTCATTTATAAACTGGATTAAATTTTGTCATTGATTTTCTAAAAGTAAAAATACATGTATAATTTTTCTCTTTTATATTTATTGAATCTACAATTAACAACGCATTAATAATTTAAGTTAATAAGAATTAATTTTTTGTTAAAATTCTTAATAATCCCACAGGTAATTATCCGAAAATAAATATATGAGTGCAAGGGATAAAAATATGAATGATTATCAATATACAGAGAAATTTGTGTACGTGTAAAATTTATAAATATATAATTAATATTATATATTTATAAAATAATATATACTAGAAAATTGAAAAAAGATCTAAGAGACCACGACATAAATAAAATTGAACCCAAGCCTAAGGATGCATAATTATTTTATACATTCTTATAAGAGATTTATATTCTCGTCGAATTTTCGTCCTAAATATAATTTATGTGTATATAAAAGGCGAGTATTTCACAAATAAAATTTCTGTATATCGAAGATATTATTCATATTAGTTATAACGCGTGCAAAATTATTCTGATATAAACGCACGCAAATAACTGTCAGAACAATAATTCATAATATCAAAATTATTTCTGCGATGAATTAAACTTGCACTTTCTAGTAACAACACAGTTACGCATTCTCCAATAAGGATGCCTCTAGTATTATTATTTTGCTTTCCAATATAACGAAATATAATAATCAAACATCTACATTAAAATACTAGACAACATCCGATGTACTTGTCTCACATTCTCAAGAATTTTTATAAAAAATATTGCTAGTAGTCGGCGTTTTGATTAGATCAAAAAAAATGTAGGTATATATACTATAGTAGCTTCTAGCATACTTTATGAATAGTATATACGAAATAGTCGAACAATTTGATACTAGTTGAGCCTCTCGATTAATAATAAATGAGAATGTATCAATGATTCGCTTACATAATTTATCTTTCGGTTACTATATGTTTGTAGTATTTTTAATATTAAAAAAGAATTACATGATCGATATTAAATGTATATTATCTGTCCATGTGTAAAGTATTGCACTAAAAACACTGACAATTTACGATGACAATAATTTATTTAAATCTCTCGAAATCGTCACTTCCCCACATTCTCTGGCAGTTTACTTATTAATGATATGTTATTAGAGTATAAATGCAGATCTATGTGACACGAATAATGGGTTTATCTTATTTAATACTATCAGATTATTAACTATTTACTGGAAGTGCGGGAATAATTATTCATTAAGCACGTAATTAAATAGAAATATAAAATGTATCAATCCATTTATTGTATATGTTCTATATTAAATTGGCACTTGTATAGCTATATACGAAAATAAGTTGTATCTGTAATCGATGTAAGGAAGAAGTCTGCATAAGTTTATTTCGCGTGCGTAAGCTTAAATGTTTTCCTGTGAAGAAAAAGTATTTGTTTAATAGTTGCTGTTATGTTCTATTACTGCCGACAATTCGTCCCTTCTGAGTGACACAAATTAGGCCACAGAATTTAAAAATTAGCGATTTTAATGCAGTACTTCACATAAAAATGTTTCGCAAGCATGAAATATGCATTCTATTAATTTCGCAACACTATTAAAAGAGCATCAGTAATCGTTACCCTATAAACATGATTCTTCTGTTGATATTTGTACATATATGTATATGTTTTATCTAAAGAGACAATATTAAAAAAAATTTGTTAGCATCTTAATCCCGAGCAAACATAAAAAGCCACAAGTTGTATATTAAAAATCATAAAATTTGCTGGTAAAACCTTATTAGCGCTTATAACTTGATACTACTTTTGTAACTAAAACGATTCGGTCTTTCTTAAACGTTCGTAAAAGAAAGATAATCTTCATATTAAAATTAATAATCCTTTTCCAAAAATCTGATGATTGTATCATCAAATCTGGAAAGGTATGTATAACAAGGCCTATCCATTTAAGACACATTTTTTTTAAAGTAGCAGACATGTCAGAAAACTCGAGTTTCGCCAGTTCTGCTCTATGAATCTTGTCATATATATTACATAAAATAGATAAATTTCAACTACTTAATTCTTTTATGCAATTGTTCCGTTTTTATAAAAAAACCTATAAATGGCAACTTTTCTACTACTTTCACAGCAGCTGTAAATATCTACTTTTTTGGCGAATTCAATAATCTTACTCGCTCTTTTTCCTCTTCGCTGACAAACACTCTAGTAAATACTATATCACCTGTGCTAAGCGTTTGGCAAGCCACACTAGTTCCAGCAGTTTGACGATCCATTCGCGTACTGTCGGTCTTATCCTCTTGACACGTACAGACGCATTTGATAGGTGATGAATCCGCATTGTTGATGGAAAGTTGGTCAGTCGCGGAGCTTGTAACAGCTGACAGTATGGCTTCCAGTTTCTCAATCTTCTCCAGTTTATCCATCCGACCGTCCGAGAGTATTTCATCCATCATTTGCATTGACTCCGTTAGACTTGGAGTATCGGCGTTCCGTGGCGACAATATGCCACCTAAAAATTAATTTTTAGATCTTCAAACTATGCTTATCAAAAATTGCCAAAAATCCATATTTTCATGATTTTTAAAATTATATTTTAAAATGTATTAATATATATATTTTTTTTTTCTTTACAATTTTAAGTAGTGATTTTGTATTTTAACTTAAAATGTGATATTTTACCAGAATGAGAATTTTCCGATGTGTAGCTTTCCAAGCTTTGATATTCATGATCATCCGTTTTATCGTCGTCGTCGTCATCACTGCTATCAGCTTTATCCTGACCCATGTTCTCTAGCTTTTCCAATTTTCTAGCAACTTTATAACTTCCTTTGAGCTTTTCCTTTTCGTCTTCGGTAAGATCCAAATAACGAAGAAGCCGAATTTCACGGTTACTCAGAACGATATTTTTACTCGTCGCTTCTTCCATTCTCTTTTTCAAATCTGATAATTCGGTCGCGATCTTTCGTTGCTTTTTACGCGCTTTTACAATCGCCGGTCTTATGTGCATTTGAATCTGTTCTTCGCAAAGCTCTGCAAAAAGACTTTCTTGTTCCGGCTTTATAAGTCTGTTAATAACAAACAAAATTATTTGTATTAATCTAATATTCATGAGAAGAATTTATTTACGAAAATTACGAATAAGATGACACACCTAGACATAGCATTATAAACTTGAGGTACGAGACTTAAAACATCGCTACTCGCATAAATTAGCATCTCGCGAGTAATGGGTCGCCGAGACCAATAACGTTGATCCTTACGATAAATATTTTTCAATTGTTCCTTTAGCGGATTACACGGAGCATTATAATGATCGCACAAAGTGTTTAAATTAACATTTTTAACTTTGTACACAGGCTTTCCCGTATCTTGAAACTGAAGCACTGCATGCGCAGCCTATAAAAGATATTGTCATTTCATATTACATTTATGATACGTTATTTCTATATAAAAAAATACAAAGAACATTAAGTACCTGTGTGTCAAAAACATTCGTTAACGTAATATTAAATTGATTATATAGATTGACACTGTCATTTCTACAATCATGAATCACCTGCAAAAATGAATACAAGTTTACATGTTTGAAGCAGTTACCTATTTTTGTTGAATTAATATCTATATGTATTTTTATATATTGTTATATATTGTCTAATTATTATATTGTCTATTGTTATATATTTTTACCTTAGTAACATGAGGATGTTCCAGTAGTTTCTGGAGACCACCAGCTTGAACGAGGCCTGGGCACGTGACCAAATCGAACACATACGCTTGACCGCTCATTGTACCGATTTGTACAAGAGTCAGCTGTCCTCTAACACCAAGATTTATACCCTCGCAATCGAAAGAAACGACCACCTTGCCGTCAGACGGAGGCTTTCGAGGATTTATTATATCTTCTGTAACTTGAAGACTTTCTCGCAAAGTCGCTATCACTTTGGTCTGCTGTAATACCTTCAATTTCCACGCGTCGCCCATCTGGGCGGCTTGCAGACTGCGATCTCGTTCTGTGTTATCCGCCAGAGTTCTCATAACGATTGTATTAAATCTCTGTTTCAGAGATTGCTGCTGCAAACTCACGGGCGGTGAATTATTATTGCTTTCAACAGCGGGTGATGTGCACGCATTCTGTAACGAATTAGATTGAGATGTGGCGTTATTGCAAACACTTTCCAATTGATCCAGAGGTGGCTGAGAGAGTTGAATCTTGCTCGGCGGAATAATCGGCACCACATTATTGGTGTGAGCCACATTGTTATTCTGACTGCGTTGATTGCCGCTTGAAATCTTCGTTTTCGTGACTGCGGGTTCCATCACGGAAGATTTCGGTCGGCTTATCAACGTCACCAGGTTCGTTTGCACGTGAAAAGCGTCTGGGAATATTTTTATGAAAGTAGACAGATCCTGCGATGTCTTGAATATACTCGTCCAGTTTTCGTGGGAAAATTTCTCATTGACCATATTAAATAACTGATCTATGAGAATCGGACCCTTTTGCTCAATGCATATACAAAAAAAGTCCAACAATTTCGCCGTGACGTCCGGATCTATCGGAATATCTGGCTCCAGTTCATGAAAGGGCTCTGGCTTCATACCTTCATATTGTTTCAATATTACATTATCTTCGCTGACTACGAACGCATCGGGATACTTTATGAGAAAATCACGAAATTCTTTATAGTGCTGACCGGATATATGCCTGACTTCCGGTGAGGCTTGCGATCGATGGCCCAAGAGACTTTTAATAGGCACCTCGGTACCTACTCCGTATTGCAATAGCTTATTAGTAAAGTATTCTACGGCTTCGCGGGCATAGTCGCGTTTACCCGATTTATTTCCGCTCTCTTCTTCCACGACTGGTTGAAATGTATTGACGGATACATACTCGCCGTCGATCAGAAAAAGTGCCGGATATTGCGCTAGAAATTTCTTAAGGCCACTTTGCGAACCTCCCGCTATTTGACGCATTTCCTTCGTGAATCCTTTAGCCCCGAACTGGCAACTTAGGTCGTGCAATGTACGTGGACCACCTTTGTCCATCAGTCGTTCAAAAAAGAAGAGAAGAGTCATGTTTCTGACCATTTCGTACTCAGAGCTATCCATCTTTTGTATGTATAGCTGTACAATCAAGAAATTTTTATTTATCACATACACTCTTTTTCCTTCGAAATATGTCAAGACATTCCCTATAAAAAAAATATCAATTTTGTCGTGAATATTAAACTTTAATATCGTAATAACTTTAAGTTCGTTATACTATTTCTAAAAATTCCTTCCCATCGTTCTATTTATATATTATTATCTAAAATGTGAAAAAAAACGCTCCATATGGAGTATACATATAGAGAAAAAAATTAAAATAATAAATATTTATTTATCAACTTTCTAATTTTTCTCTCCATATGAAGCATCTTTTCAATTTTTTAATAGATTATACATACATATGGAGAAAAAACTTTTTAAATGCTATCCCATAAATAGGATGGTTAGAAGAAATGATTTAACTAGTCGAATTCTTCGTAATATTGTACTTACTGTCATAGTATTATAAAATTGAAATACCGAAGATAAAGGCACATCACTAATCTATCACCATTTTGTTTTCATGTCTTTCTTGTTCTTATGCAAAAAATCTATAAGGGATTTGTCCACGATTGATGAGTATATCTACTAAAATTGAGCGATTTCCAATTGAAGTAAATACTCCCAGAACCAGCATAATGGAGGAAAAGGCAGATCTGAAAAAATTATTTGGATGCTTCAAGGTATACATTGCATCACGAATGTGATAAGACTTGTCAAATATTAAACAAACCTACCTTAGTCTTAATGTAGATAAAATTGTATTATAATAATCGCAGTCTGTCTCCAGTCATTGTTAATCATCTCTGTTTTTCAGAAACGAATGCATGTATTATAAGATCTTCCTTCTCCTCCTCTTCCTACTCCTCTTCCTCCTACAAATGAGAATAAATATTAACAGGATTATCTCTATAGTATACTAGAAGGCTTCCAGTATGATCTGACTTGGAAAATGTAAACATCTTATACAAGTAACGTCAAGAGCTACAATTCGCAGCTTGCATCACATGAATATCAATGAGATGCAAACAAGTGTCACGTCGCGAGATATGTTTGAGACATATGTCTCTGCATATCTGTCTAAACAACAGCATTCCATACCGCAACTGTGCGGTTCAACTGGAAGCGATCTCAAGGATTGAATCTCGCGAATCTACATTAAAGGTACATATCTCTTGACAGTGCGATTTTTTACAGGTCAGACGGTTCTCATGGGAGACGGAAAGGCGAGACGGCGCGCGGGTGTGCAGTGTTCCCGAGGGTCGTCGCGACCTCGAGCACTCTTCCTACAGTTAGATGGTTCTCGCGACCGAAGTTGCTCGCCATATCCCGTCCCTCGTCATTGACGAACGTCGGCGGTATACCTTGACGGCGATACACAGTAGAATCGCAGTTAACCCCAAGGCGGCGCGATACGTAGCATATCCCGGAGCGTATCCAGTACACCCGATGGACCTCTCCGCTTGGGAGAGATACCGCCAGAGGGACCTCCAAGTCTTTGAGTGGCCCTGCCCGGGCGGTGCGAGCCGTCACGTCACGCATTTCATTATATTGCGTTGAGCGTTCCTAATTAATCCATCCGTCGAGCAAATGCGGCTCTCTGAAAATAAACAGCTACGATAAAGACGTGACTCCGATTCAGCATGTTCGACAGTTTGTTTCATTTTTAATTTTATTTTCTCAATTATATGGAATCTCGATCTTTGATGAATATCTGTAATTGTTATGTATAAGATATATTAATGCTAAAAGTTGTATGAAAATTTAAATATGTTGACTAGTGCAGTAAATTAATTTGATAATTTATTATTGATGTATAATATTTTATAGATATCTGTTGAAAATTTTTCTCAGAATTTTTCAAAATCTCTAAATAATTTTATATCTCTTTAAAAAAATTTTTAAATTTTTTTGTACAAATTAGAACATTTTTCAGAAGTGCTGAGAAAGTTCACACCTTTTCTAGAATTCTTCATTATTCTGAAATATTCTATTCTCTTTTTTTCATTATTCTCATTTTATTATTTCTAATAAAATTTGAAAAAGTTAAAGATATCTTTTCAAAATAATTATAGAATGAAAAATCTTATGATATCAGAATATTTTTCAGAATTTATATTATTTAAAAAATGTTTATAGATTCAACTTTTTTAATATTTCTAAAAAGAATGTTCAAATTTGTATCAAAATTCTGAGGAAAATTTTCACCAAGAGATATTATAGATCTATATTGTTATATTGTGTATGTTTTAATTTTATTTAAAATTATTTTTATCATTATAGACGGTCGGTTAGGATGTTTATATCAACGATAGATAAAGTTATATTAGTTGATAATGTCTATATCTTCAATTATCTCTAGACTCTCTCTCTCTCTCTCTCTCTCTCTCTCTCTCTCTCTCTCTCTCAGCTGTCTCTTTTTCTATTTAATAGTGCATTTTTATTAGATTGGATTTAAATAAAATGTTTCTCTATCAAGCTCTACTGTACTAAATGAAATTAAAAACTGCAAGAAAATTAAAAAATTTCTCCTTGAAAAGCAATATACTAAAACTTGCAATTTTGATTTCACTTTACAGAAAATTTAATGTATCCAATTTTGTTTAATAATAAAGTAAACGTCCCAGTGACCGAATATAGTATTTATGTCCGGACATTTACACAAAACTTTATTTATTTAGCTTATTATTACTCAACTCAAAAACGTTTTTTAAAATATAATATTATAATTTGTTATCTTTGACAATTAATTATATAATACTATAGTAAAAAAAGCATTTGAGATTAATAATAATAAATTTTGTTTAAATTTCTGGACATAGATACAAGTCACTGGGACATTTACCAGCCTTTTACCAGCATGACATAATAAATTTACTATGAAACTGTTAGCATGTCTTTTCGTCAGATTTTGTGTAATATATATACAGATATCATATATAAAATTCTCTTTTATTACCTTTTTCTGATAACACGTTAGAAAAAAAAGAAAACATTCAGCAAGCGACATACATTACATGACAATATTTAGTCAATAATAGAGAGTCAGTGTTATTTGAACAGTTAGCGAAGTCAGAACTGCTTTCTTAATATGTCTAAGTGTTATAATAATTTGTTTAATAAATATAAACATAATAGACAAATTTCTTCAGGATATGGCAAGTTATGAGATTTAATCGGGCTTTGCTGTTTAGAGAAAAAGTTATTAATCCGATTGTTGTAAATGAAATTTTTTAGTGCACTTGATAAGAGTCAAAAGAGAAAAAAATGTTAAAGCCAGAGTCATACTCACAGAGTGCTAAAAAAATTGTGGAGGCGCAAGTCATCGCAGCGATGCAGAAACAAGGTAATGTTCTTTTTAATTACATCAATTAGCAAAGTATAATTTTTAATTCATTATTGTATTTAGTGACAAATACTTAAAACAATTATTTGTATTCCAATACGTGAATTTTGATCAAATTTATAAAAAACTCATCCATCTCTACTGAAGCGCGTAGATTGACATACTGGCTTCTTTTTCCTTTTTTTTTATAAAGAAAATATGCACGATCAACTTCAGTAAAGACGAGGCTTAAGATGTTAATTAAACTCGTACAAATTTTCTTGAAGGATACACTTTGAACGCTGTAAATAATTACGATGAGAATCTGCTGCACATAAGCGCGGCGAACGGTTGTCTTGGTATTGTAAGAGAAATTTTGAATCAGAAGGAGAATTGCCGTGTCATAGATAGAAAGAATAAATTTGGATGGACCCCATTGATGCAAGCAATTCGTAATGGAAATATCGACACTGTGAAATTGCTCTTAGAGAGAAACTCCGACGTTAATCAAATGACTTATCTTGGTAAGCAAATAATCACGATTACAGTTAATAATTCTTAGTATCCAAACGAAAATTTTAAGATGATTAATTAAAAGATTTTGTTATAAAGCTTTAGAAAAAATTATTTTGTAAAAGTCATATTACCAAATTAAATATTAAAACAAAAAATTTCGAAATAAGAAACTGACAACGCCGTGTTGATGCTATTTTAAATAGAAATCTTTCTTTTCTTGCCATTTTAATTACTATAGGCATGTCGGTCCTTGGATTAGCCGCTGCGATCAGTAAGGAGATGTTCGAAACAGTGTATAACGCCTGCCCGGACGCGTTAGCAAACACAGCTAACGATGACATTACTCCATTATGCGTGGCTGCTATGAAGAACGACAAAGAACTGTTCTTAAGATTGTTGGAATTAGACATGCCGTCTTCGACTACTAGTTAGATGATTTTTCTATATAAAAATTCCTCAACCAATATTTATGACTTATGTAATATAAAGCTTACAGTTATCATCCATTTCTTCAATTGTGTTATGCAAAATTAATATAATATAATATAAGCATATTTATTGTGATAAAAAGAAAGATGGTTATATATAATTAATCCTTAATACACACGATTGGATTATTCGTTCCTGCACATTTCTTTTCTTTAAAATACTAGAAGCATCCAATGCTCTCTGTTCTCTAACTTTTTTTAATATTGCACTACTTTACAAATACATTTTAAAGATATTACATAAAAATCACTTAATAATTTTTATATACTTGTAAAAGTGTTAAAAATTAACTTAGATACGAATGATTCAGTATGCGTATTAAGAATTATAGTAAAAATTTAATAAAAGATACATCAATCTAAACTGAAGATAAAATAAAAATAGATGTTTTAGGATATTTTTTATCATAACTAAATATTTGATAAACGTTGCAGCTTAATTTTCTACTATATCGCAAAATTGGATCATATTAAGAAAAATATTATCTATTTTTATCGATTGTATTTTTTTATGCTTGCTATTTTTTCCTTTATCTATTTTACGTATAAAATGCAAAGAAATTATGTTTCTAAAGAAATTCATGTATTAAGCGCAGATGGGTACACTCGTATTATGATGAAGCATTCCACAGTACCGGAAATAGCCACTCTGGCGAACGAAGAACTGGCCATAGATGACTATTGGAATGATACATCAGATAACATCAAAATCATAAGCGAACAAAATATCAACAGTACGACAGAAGATCATCCTACTTCAAATGATGATGAGAATAAAGGAGAAAAACTCAAGCTGCTTTTGTTACGATTTCCTGCGGTGGAATCCGATAAGCAAACTAACAAAATATCACCAAATTTAACCTATGATGTGTTCACGTTTCCAAAAGCCGACTTTAAAAAGGACAAGCTTATAGAAAAATCAGACGTTTTCTTAGATGAAAATGCGAATGAAGGTACGGAAAATGATTTGGAAAAGAGTTCTGCGATGGATGAGGATGAGGAGCTTGAATCATCTCCAACTGGACTTCAAAGGTAAAAAGGCAATTACAAATTTAGTAGTTATTTATTGAAGGTAGAATATTTTTTCTACAAATGTTTGTTAAAATAATATTTCTTAGATATATATTTAATATATTTAAATATTTCAAGATAATATTTAATGGAACAAATTCGGTTTTTATAGATTACAGTCAGTACGACCTATCGATCTCGACATAAAGAATCTCTCGAGTAATTTTAACGTCACTCTGGGATTCACACCCGAATTCAGCCCTGTCAAATCGCCCAACGTGCCCCCTGATGTTAACGAGGAGAACGTATTTGGTGAAAATACCCCAACACCACCGCGTTGCAAAACGCCACCAAAGGGAATGCTTTTGAATTGGCCACAGACGAAAATGATCATGGTATTGAAACGCTTCGGACTGAATCAACACATCCCTATATTTCTTGAACAGGAAGTATGTTGAAAGAATATGTATTAGAATTGTTAGACAATATACAGTGATAGTGTTTCTTTTTGCAATTATAATTAATATATATGTTTATTAGCATAATTTTTAAGTATATGCGCTCTATTTTATTTTATTTTAGGTAGACTTTGACTTATTTCTAACACTTACGGATAACGATTTGATAGAGATTGGTATTGAGCATAAAAAAGATAGACGCGATTTGCTGGAGGCAATAAAGGAATGCATTAATCATAAAACATATTAATATTTGATCTTTTTTATTTATTGATTGATACAATTTGTTGCTGTTTGAATCGCGGAATGTAATAACATATTATGTTTTTTTTTGTTTATTCTTAGATATAAATAATCTACGACTTATAATGAAATTAAATTTTGTAACTTATAACTTTAATTTATTTTTTCTTTTATTTTATTCTAAAATTGATTCTCATTATTGTCAGGAACATTTTCTTATAAGTTGTACAATATTGTGTTTTAGATTTCTAAACGAATAATAATAATTGTTATTTGAGATAGCAAATAGTAGGAATATTTTCTTAAAAATTCCTTAACAACTTTTCCTTTAAATTTTGTTTTTCGGGTTTTTTCTTTTTATCCATCAGTTCCTTTAATGTAATATCATTATTAATTGCTTTGTTATTACGTAAAAACTTGTTATAAGTTTGTATGTATATTTACCACAAGAGCTTTGTTCTCAGATTTTGATTCTTCTTGCTTAAAATAATACGACTTTTCTTCATTTTTCTCGATAATTGGTTTGCTAGCCATAACACTATCTGCGTCACATAATATCGTCGCAATATTACCAGCAGTTTTAAGAAACTTATCAAACTTGCTCGTGGAACATGTTGGTTCGATTCCAAAATCGAAATTGTCGACCTCAGTTTTGCACGTAAAAGAATTATTAATTTCTAGCGATAATCGCGATCGTTTTGTGGGAATATCGCAGGAATCAAATGTCCGAGAAAGCGTCTCATTGCTAAATCTTCTTGATCGTGTACCATATCCTGTATCACGGGTTGAAAATTTATCAACTCTTGTTAACATCGGTGTACAAGCTAGAATAGCTGCTTGATATGTATTCTGTGAAAGATACGTTAGTTATGCATTAATAAGTTATATGCATTAATAAGTAAGCATAGTATAGCCAAATATATCGATTTAATCAAATTTTAGGACAATTAATATAACTTATCCTTCTTTTTTTCTATTGTAAATTAATTAATACATTGTATAAAAAACTGTTTCTCTTAATTATAGATATATTTATTCTCGTAAACGATAACAACTGAAATGTTATTTATTTAAAGAAATAAATATGAATTTCAATTATAAAAATTATTAGCTTCAAGTGAGAGATTTATTGAGAGAGAAAGTAAAAATAAAAGTGGATATTGTAAGATATGCAGTGTTCTCACTTCCGGACATACGTCCAATTGATATCCACATAATTTTGTTACTCTTCCTCTTAAGTCTCCTGCAAATTTGTAAATTCTGGATACCGGATCCATCGTAAGCGGAAGAATTTTTAGAGGTCCTGAGGTTAAGCATGTTTCAGGATATAAATAAACGCATGACTTGAAGTAGAAGAATTCGATACTGTAAAATAAGAGTTCTTCTTTGTGATCTGGCAATATATAGCCATGCTAAAACAAAGAGAACAATTAATACTTCATAATTAGATGAATGATTAGAATGAATTAAATTTAATATTATTAATTTAGAAATTAATAATATTAAAAAAATAATCCTATCAAATATTTATTTTCGAACAATCAATAACTCTTTGTGCATATCTAATTAATTTTTATTTTAGCAAGAGAATAATATATGATACAAAATTAATAAAATTTAGTTTGAGCAATATTAGTTTTAGTAAGCTATAAATGAATTCTCACCATATTTTTCCAATATGTGCGCATATCCTCGTAATTTTTGAATAGGTGCTTTCCCTTAATTTCTTTTGATATGCTCAATACAGTTGCCATTTTCAAACTATGAATAAGTATTATATTTATGAAATTACTATCATGCAATAACTTATACATTTATGCGATTAATTATAGTATAAAAACTAACGCAGAATTTTCATAATTTATTAAAACGTAATTTATATTAGTAATAACAAAACTTTTACATTATCTCTTACCTTGGTAGAACACGTACTGGTGGATGCGAATCATGTTGCGAGGGATGTATGGTATTTAATCTTAGGAATGGTATTTTGAGATTTATAGCCTCAACATGAAATTGAGCGCTGTTATCTACAACATTTATCTTTTACAGTTACCTATTTAGCCAATCTAAATTATTCTTTTATAGCTAATTTATTCTCTAAATTCTTTTGAGTAGAATGTCATTCTAAAGAGTGAAAATTGTACCAGTCTTGAAAAACAGTGAATTTTGAATCTTTAAGAGTGAGATTTCTTTCATCAAAGTAATAATTCACTCTAAAGATTTTAAAGGATAAATTTTTCTTTATGCTAAAGGAATTTCTGTGTATATATAAAAACTTATACAGCATATCTAGTGATGTTATCTGTAAAATCAGTGATTATACCGCGGATATCTTTGATATTCAACATAATCGCGTTGACATTTCCTGTTGAGCTAAGAAAATCTTGTCCCTCGACGAGGTACAATCCGACTTTGTTCCACTGAGGTGCCAGCCTGTGTTCCACCGTGTAAAGTAGACACATCTTATAAATGTAATTCGGAAAAGGATCGAGTAGATCCATCTACAACATTCGCATGTCAATATCAACGAACAATTTTGATTTTGAGAAAAGAGTAAAATTATATTCTAAAAAATATGTGGATAACACCAGGAGTATTAAATATAATTTTCTTATAATTTTTATACGACTAATTATTACAAATAATTGGAACATTAAATTTTTTATATTTTATAACATTTATATTATAACAGAAATTATACTTACAAAAACTTAGAAATTTTACGCTATTTTATAATTAACTTATATAAAAATTCTTAGAGAAGATGTAAATTTTCTGAGAATTGTTCCAATTCGTATAAAAAAATGTAAGAAAGTTATAAAATTATATAGAAATTTTGAAAAATTATATGAAAAATTCTAAGAAAAACTTTCATCAGGGCCGTTCTAAAGAACGTTTCACAGGAAGATCTTTGGGATAAAATTAAATATCTTGTATGGGTGAACAAGATAAGAATTATACAAACACTGCCACAGAATTATACAATCCACATCCACATATTTTTTTAGAGTTATGGTCTCTGCGGACACGTACTATCTGTATGTTAAGGGCGTCGCAATGGTCCCGAAAGGTGTAGCTTTCCAAAAAATCCTTTGTGACGATAACATATAGAGAATTGCCGAGCTCGAGTAATTTCCGATTAGTTATCGGAGCAGCCATCGCTTGAGGAGTTTCTCGAAGGAATTGTCTGAAAAATTGACGTTTTTTTTTTAATCGAGGCGAACTGAACTAAATCCAAGTATTTATTTCCAGAACTTTGGCCTTAATCCATAAAATGTGTCAACGGAACAATGCGCTACGACAATAGTGATAATCGATATATACCCGCATTTAAGCTTGTTCCTGCAATAATTGGAGTAGATTAAGGAATCGTTCTCAGAATTTATGATCTTGCAGATCATGCAGCAGAGACCGTCCTTTGGAGGTATAGTGACGTTGAAGATCTTCACGGTGGAGACCATAATTATAGGTTTTATCAGACGATATAGAAAATCAAATCATTCTACAATGCAATTTATATGAAATAAAAAGAAAATGTTATTTGTATTTTTATAAATTTACTGAAGACGAATTAATATAAATATAAATAATATAATAAAATAACAATGAGTGATATATATTCTGATTCATTAATTGCATTATAATAGTAACGAAAAATATATCTTTAGGTAAATAAAATGTAAAATTTATCGATACCTATAATTCTTTGCAATTAAACATTTCAAATAAATGACAGCAAATTTTAAGTAATTCAAAATTCTTAGCAATGTATGTTTTTTTTATTACGATTCTCGAAACGTTTATTTTTTTGCTTATTATCCTTCGTAGTTTGATGGAAATTAAGTAGAAACCAGCTTTGCTTTTTGCAAACGTACAATTGTTGAAATACGATTCTCTTCAAAGTGTTAAAATGCGCATAAGATTTCGAAAATTTCGAAATTTGAAAGACCGTTTGTGATTGGCTGAAGCATTTGACAAGAGTGACGCAACGACTAATTTTCACTTATGCTTTCTGCACTGCACACAGTTTTTTATATATCAATTTATTATTATTAAACCGTAATAAAGTTATGTTCTTTGTGGCTGTTCTGTGTTATGCTTTCTGCACCTAAAATAAAATAAATAATTAAATCTTGGATATAAAAGAGGAAAGACGAAGATTTAAAAAGTGCAGTTACAAAGAACGAATCTTTAATACAGTGTAAGCAACCCATTCATTGTTGCTCGTTGTCGATCGCGGGATTCTAACCTCACAATCGGAACGCTTAATCTCACATTCAATATTAATAAAGTCGATATTTATTTAAAACATGCTGAAAATATTGCGAGCTGCTGCTCGTTTGGAAAGAACTTGCGCAGCAAAATCCGAGGGACTCAGAAAATGTAGTAGTCAGGTTCGATCATGTTTCTAACCTCTCTTTATACCTGAAACAATTATTTTTGACATATGTAGATTTAGTATTTAATCAATTATATAAACATGTTTGTAAAGCACTTTAGGGATTATTATATTTAAGGATTATTATTACATTTTATGGAAAGTTTTATTCATTACGCTAATTATTTAATCAAATTAGTTATTAATTTTTACATTCATTACATGTTTTTTTTTATTTTGCAGGCAACACAGATTAAATATGCAAAGAGGATATTCTCCGGAATTCAGCCTACAGGAAGCGTACATTTAGGAAATTATTTCGGTGCCATTTGGAGATGGGTGGAGTTACAGAACTCCAGTGAAGCAGTTTTGTGCAGCATAGCGGATCTGCATTCCATTACTTTGCCGCAAGTAAAATAATGGCAGATTACATTTCTATACTCCGGCATTATTGTCTGCTGACAATACACAATTTGTAGAATCCTCAAAAATTGAGGGAAAATACCTTGCTGATGACCGCAACACTGATAGCATGTGGCATAGACTATAAAAGGAGTATTTTATTTCAACAATCCAAAGTACCAATGCATACGGAACTATGTTGGATCTTAAGCAGTATCACGACTATGGCAAGGCTAGCACATCTACCACAATTCAAGGAGAAAAGTGAATCCTTAAAAAATGTACCTCTAGGCTTGTACATCTATCCTGTTCTACAGGCAGCCGATATATTATTATATAAGCAAGTATCTTGATATTAGATGTATTAGATAATTGTTTATTGTCAGAAAGTTGATTATGTATCTTAAAACGAGATAAAAAAGATAGGGAATAAATCTAGAATTGAAAACATGAATATATAATGTAATAGACAAATGTTTACTTTAGAGTTTATTAAATTTATCTTCTGAAATATTGATATAATTAAAAATTACTCTATAATTTTTATGCAGTACAATAAAATTAGCATATATATAATTAAAATTTTTTCTTTAGAGCAACGCATGTTCCAGTCGGGCAAGATCAAGCTCAGCATATTCAGTTGGCACAAGACTTAGTACAGATTTTTAACAGGCAGTTCGGACAAACCTTTCCAATACCACGTACTCTTATTAGTGGCAAGTTTTTAAACCAGTAATTTTTGAAATTTAATCTTGTTATTTTAAATTTTAATTTTGAAAATATCTTTATTAACAATTAAAATTTTTATATTTTAAGATGGTCCGAGCCAGAGAATCAAGTCTCTACGTGATCCCACAAAAAAAATGTCAAAATCACACACAGATTCTAAGTCCAGATTAAATCTCTTGGATGAACCAGATGAACTGTTAGAAAAAGTGAAAAAAGCTGTGACTGACTTTACGTCCGAAGTAACTTATGACCCAGAAAAACGACCAGGAGTAGCTAATTTAATTAATATACACTCTTTGTTTACTGGGCAGACGACGGAGGAAATATGTGAGGAAGCTGTAGGTTTAAATACAGGACAGTAAGTACTTAACAATCATTATATCTTTTTCAGTATTTATATATATATATAAAGGATTACTTTTGAAAACTTTCATAAATAAATTGAATGAATATTATTATGGTTCCCTTTGATTTTTTATAGGTATAAATTGAAATTAGCAGATATAATGATAGAAAAATTATCTCCAATTCGTAAAGATATATTGAGATTAACTAGGGAACCCGCCTATTTAGACGAGATTTTGAAAGAAGGTACAGAAAGGGCCACAGAACTTGCGACAAACTGTTGGACGGAAGTTACACAAAAGGTTTTTAGTAATGATATACAGGATGTGAAAAATATAGTAAAAACCTATAATAGAAAAATATAGTAGAAATTATGTAAAACCATTATATTAATTGTTACTAATTATTATATTTATACTAATTAATCATTAAAAAATATATTAATTTTATAGACATTGATATATTTAATTTAATTTACTATCTCATATCAATAACTAGTTTGCCTCGTAAGTGTCCTTGCCTCAGTCTCTCATATGCCTGTGGCAAATCTTGAAAAGAGTATACCTGTTGAATGACAGGTACGATCTGCGAATCAACGAATAGAAAAAATACAATGTTATAGAATTTACAATTTTTAGTACAATAAAACTCAGGAATTTCTGAACATACCTCTTCGTTTTCTACAAGCTTTTGAAGAACGTTAATTCCTGTTTGGGAAGGTATAAAAAATCCCCACTTAACACAACTTTTATTTTCTGCCTTTGGAATATTAAATTTTAGAAGATCTTCGAGATTTTTCGCCATTCCCATAATTAATCCATGATGATCAAAATTGTTTAACAGTGGTGAATTTAATGCTATGTAATTATCATGTGGATATCCTTTCATTCTGACATATTCCGGTCCCAGTTTGGCACAGTCTAAAATTATGTCATACCTGCAAATATGACAGTTGTACACATACGCTTATTTGCTACAACACTAATAAAATAAAATTAGTTTTTCAGAAAATATTTGAATCATTGAAATTAATTTTGAAATGTAATTTTGGTATAATGGCCAATGGTAAAATAAAAGTATATTCTTATAAAATATATTCTTTCTTTTTTTCCTTATATTTTCGTTTCTTTATATTTCTTTTTCTGTAAACGATTTCAAAAATGACAATTTTTAGTTGTAGCAAATGAACGATATATTGCATTTATTACACACAATGCATTTCAGTTTAATATAAAATCACTTACGGTCCTTCTGAAATAATTTCTGCATCGGCACTATCTTTCTTATAATCAATGACAACATCAGTATCTAAATTCTGCAGCATCTCTACAGCGTCGCTACTGCATGTACTAATTACCTAAACAAATTTAATGTTTCATATTCTGCAGACTTTAATATAAACAGTTAAATATTTACATGCATATTCCAAGCTTTCAGCAGTTGTATAGCTAAAGTACCGACTCCTCCCGAGCCTCCCATGACCAGAACACGTTTGTTCATTCTCACAGCTATCGCCATTTTGTAAAATAGCCCTCCTGTGATCCATAGTGCAGACCAAGCAGTCAGTCCAGCATACAAGATACTTGCAGCTTCAATATGAGACAGTTTCTGAGGGCGTGGATTTACCTTGCAAAAAAATAAAGTATCGCGATGATTGCAAGTCATATATTGGCTTTTCAAATATTTAATATATTAAGAATGAAATATGTCTTACTAAACTACTGTCAACAATAACGTAATTTGCATGACAGCCTTGTTGCTCAATTGGAACCACTCCCCAAACTTCTTTGCCAATCTCAAGCCTGTCTCCTACATTGCATCCTTTTGATACAACTATCCCTGCGAAGTCTCTACCTAATGTCAATGGCAAATCCAATTCTCCCAATGTTCTAAAGAACAAACTCTTGGTTTTGCGTAGGACATTCAGGAAAGTATTACCATAGCCATCTATAATAAAGTTTACCTTTTTATTGTAACTCTAGACTTTAGTTGTAATTCATACTCTTAGAATTCTTGTTATTTAGCAAAGTTAAATAAGGACAATTGATGCAAGTATTATGAACGGGACCCTTAGACTTTTAGGACTATACTAACTCTCTGTAGTCCAAGTCTTTCAAGACCCAGGTAAATTTTCAATTTCAAGTTATTCTATCTCAAATTCAGACACATAACAAAAAAATAAAGTTTTGGATCATATCATTATAAAATTATATTATTGAATGTTGAAAGAGAATACCAGAGTTTTTTTAGATTTTTTAGAATCCAAACTCTTTAAAAAACACAATCGGACACCAGATTAGATTAGGAAAGAAGTGAAAAAACGTAGGATCACAAAAAACTAGTCTTTCATTAATACTAAAAGCGATTAGAGTTACAGACAATAATATTTGATTTCTAATCATATGTCATTTCACATGCATACTTTCAAGATTGAAGATACATATACAATGAAGCAGGAATAGAATACCTGTCATAGCAACATCGATGGGATTCACACTAGCAGCTTCGATCTTCACCAGGACGTCGGTGGGATTTGTGATCACCGGAATTCTGATGTTAGAGAGTCGTAGATCCTCCAGGCCATTATACGAATGTATCTGCCAGGCTTGCATCTTGTTCAGATTCTCCTTTAAGTTAGTCGACAATTTCGACAAAGAGCGAAGGTGCACTGTTTGAATAGTGCACTTCAATCTTAAAATCGCCTTCTGCAGCATCTCTTTCGCGAGGACTATACTATACTGTATCAAATATTGAAGGTTAGAAATTCATTTGTAAACTCAAAATTTTCCTTCAGGTTTTCGTGTTTAATCCATATTACGTTAATGGAATTGCACACCTGTAGAAAGAAGATAGGCGAAAGAATTAAAGATGATAATGAATTAAAATGGACGAAGTTGTGTATCTTTTTTTATATATACGTACATCATCAAGAAGATGCTATAAACGACCTGCTGCCCCGCATGATCACGTGTCACTCGAATCGATTTAAAAGGTCTCGTCTTTTTTCACTCTTGCATTCAAAAATAAAACATGTATAACTTTTTCTTATAACAAATTCGGTCACTTGCATTATATTAGATTAGTGCGTATTAGAAGTTGTTATACACGAAATTAGCAAAGATAAGTGTAAAAACATATAAATATTTAAACGATTACATATCCAACGCAGTAATTCTAGCAGAACAAGGTTCGTGACTTCTTAAGATGGTACCTTAAGACGGTCTTAAATATAAGAATGAACTATGAATATCTCTCTATGATATCAAAATGATGTCAAAATGACTCTAAAATGATCATTAAAAATCATTTTTCAATCATTTCCGATTTATTTTAATATCATTTTGACGTTATCGTGATTTCTTGTTCTGCTTGGGATTATCACGTTATTTAATAGAATATTCCATCCAGCAAAAATTGATTCTAGGTATTAGGTGTTGGAATTAATTCGTAGCGTTTTTTAATGAAAGAATGTTATTTATTTCACATGAGCATTAAAAAATACATTAATGAAAGTACTTCCCATCACTTGTAAAACGCTACGAATTAATTCCAACACCTAATACATTTCTAGGTACATCCTATAGATGTATGTCGAGGGATTTTCAAACATCCAGAGTACGTTCCTGAAAAAACTTAGGAGGTATTTGGGATATATTGAAGATGTATATATTCGTTTATTCTACACCCATGGGACATCATCGCTTAGATATCATTAGGAAGTTTCTGGATGACCAAATTTCATTCTCTTTATCCAGTAGACGTCTTAAAATGTCTTTTATGATTTAAAACTTTGTAGAAAAATAGACTACTGGGCAATACTTTTTTACAAGATATATCTGCGTCTCAGTACGATACAAAATACAGGAAATGAGTATGCATCAATCGTCATAGAAACTAACTATAAATAACTCTATTTAAAAAAAACATTTTTCAGAGGCTCCATGACAGTTCATGAACACACTGTGATCAAGTTGAGAGTAATAGGTGAGCGATTTACTCCCATTTTGAGTTCACTAACCGATCGATCAACGTTTTTACCGATTGAAAATGAATAGATTTGATTCCTCACATTATTTTGCGAAAAAACATCTATATACACTTTATTTTTTTAAGTGGTCGTTGAAAAGTTAATAAATAATTTTTTGTTTAAAAAATTTAAACTTTGAATATACAAATTCTGAAAAAATTACGTAAGTTTAATTGAATTAAAATGAACATTTTTTTGTCTCTTAGACTTTTTTTTTAAAGCAGTAGTTTTCGAGATAAAAAATGTTTCAGAACTTGAAAAAATGATTACCTCTACGATTTTTTTTTCGCAAATTAATCATCTAATCAGTGCGAACGAAAATATTCGGTCAATCTTAAACTATAATGAGAATTTTATTTTATTTTGATCTGTACTGTTATTGAAAGTGAAAATGTTATTGTAATGAAGGCGCGTCCGCGGCGCGTGAGTGGTCTCAATGCCGCATCGACATGAGTCTCCTTGTTCAGCTATAACATGTTCTTGTTTGTTTGGCTTAGGATTTGAAATATTGTTCGGTTTGTAGGTGTTCTAATAAATGTATAAATAAAGATGAATCTTAATAAATAAAAATTCAATATTCAAAATTCGTGTTTTATTAAAGTTTATATTCTAGTGTAGATATTTCAATTTTCAAACAAGCGCTACGTCTAGCTGCGATGCTAGTTCAGCGTTGAGAAAATAAAATAAAATTCTCGATATAATTTAAGATTAATCGAATATTTTCCTTTTTTATTCGCACTGATTGGATAATTAGTTTGCGAGAAAAAAAAAGATAGTTATTTTTCAAAGTTTTGACATTTTTTATCTCTAAAACTACTGCTTTTAAAAAAAAGTCTAAGAGACAAAAAAATGTTCATTCTAATTCAATTAAACTGACGTAATTTTTTCAGAATTTTTATTTAAAGTTCAGATTTTTTAGAAACAAAAAAATATTTATAACTTTTCAACGACTTAAAAAAATAAAGTACATATAGATGTTTTCTTTCGCAGAATAATATGAGGAATCGAATCCAATCATTTTCAGTCGATAGAACATTGATCGATCGATTACTTCATTTCCTAAGCGACTTTTTTTGGGGGGTTCGTTTGTAAAGCCGATTCTTATATAATCACAAATCTGTTGTATCATCTATAAAAATTGAAGGTTGCATTTCGAAATCAACGCTGTAATCTTTATCGTTTACAATAAATTTACGATGAAGTTTGCGATCAATATAGAATCGACTAACTTAAGTCTCTTTGCATACACTTCTTTATAAGAATCTGCGTCATTTT
Organism: Acromyrmex echinatior; assembly: GCF_000204515.1. The sequence goes on along the minus strand of NW_011627326.1, from coordinate 70,471 downwards.
CTTCTTACGGAAAACGAGTCCATCTCGCAGTTGTACTGCGTATTATACTGCTTGCTTAGCGGCGCCCATAATACTCAGAAATGATAATGGATTGATATCGAATCGATGTCGAAGCATCAAATCGACGTCGATTCGATGTCGATTCTATTATCATTTCTGATTAGGTACACCAACGTACACTTATAGCGTACGTATTCTGCTAAATAAGCGGTGTAGAACGCAATATCACCGCGAGATGGATTCGTTTTCCGTAAAGAAAAAATGACGCGGATCCCTATAAAGAAGCGTATGCAAATGGACTTAAGTTAAGCCAGTTCTATTATATATTGATTGCAAAACTTGATCGTAGATCTATTGAAGTATCTAAAATTAAAACGTTACTTCGAAATGCAATATCTTAATTGAAGATGCTGCAACAGATAATTGGTTTGCAACCTATATAAGAAGAACTGGCTTCACAAACGAGCCCCCCAAAAAAGTCGCTTAGAAAATGAAGTAATCGATCAACATTCTATCGACTAAAAATGATTGGATTCGATTCCTAATATAAAGAGATTTTTTTCAAACTTATAAACACAGTCAAACTACTGTAATAATATTACAAATTAAATTGATAATCGATTTCATAATTTGTTGCTCGATCTGGCATCCTATTAGAAAGATGGTTAATGTATTGAAAAACTAAATAAATAAATTTTTTAAATTAAAATTCTTCTCTCAGTATTTACTATTTTGCCGATCTCTTGAGAAATGGAATTGGCATACAGATGCAAAGATGACTGTGATTGACTCACAGTCGAGATGCCGTTATTTGCGTATAAATATCAGAGATAAAATTTCAGAATTGTAATGTTAAATAAGAAGAAGTTTTCATACAGGACACTGGACATATGTGTCCAAAACGCTCGTGGAAGAGCCATTAATGAAAGAAGAAGAAGAAGAAAAAGGAAGAGAAGGAAATTTTGTTGCACTATAGAATGTAAGGCTGTTGCCTGTAGAATGTAAAAAAATTTTTTTAAATCGATGAAGTGTTTTCGGTGTTTTATGCAGTTATAGTCTTCAAAAGTTTCACAACTCGACTGCCATATATTCTGAGAGCATCTCTCGATATTTCTGACATTAGCATAAAGAAACGAATATCATCCATGGTATTCTTGGATATAGTGTCTTTCAGGATTTATAACTTTTCGTTATTGGTCGAAATCGCCTTCAAGTACAGATTAGCGAGTATCTTTTAACAGGAAAAGAAGAGAATAAGATATCCAACGATTCTTGAATGTCCTTAAATTCTGGAATCGTCCTGGATTTTATTGTATCCTGAAAAATCCTGAAAAATTCCTAGAATTTCAGTGACCTAAAACTTTGTAATTTTTTCATTAAAACAAAATTGGATCATGAAAAGAGAAAAAAATATATATATATAATATTTTCTGTGCGTGCGCAAGAATTAATTAGTCAGTAAGGATGAGTTTTATGATGATTTTAGAAAGCTTTAAAAGTTGATAATGAACATTAAAAATTTAATGAAGCGTCGACAAATTAATAATTTTACAAGGTGATATTTAATTGTGATAAGTTAAGAAAAATTGTGTTTGAGTATATAAGCCCTCCCTCAAAAATGTAATAAGGCAAGTTACTAATAAAAAAACTTAGATTTAATATCTGCAATTCTAAAATAGAATATCGCAAAGAAATTGCAGTCGTTTATGCATTAAGTGTTTATTACTTATAAATCATTAAATAATATTGTTCAAAATTTGTTTGCCTTTTAATTAATTAGTCGTATAGAATTCTAACTTAAATACAAAATATATATATTATAATGTACGAATCAATAAAAATTGATTAATTAATGAAAATTATTCGACCTAGAAAAACCAAAATGTTTTCTTGAAATATCCTGAAATTATGTTTAAATTGATTAGATTTTATTTGTCAGATATCGCTGGACACCCTGAAGAAGGATTTTCTATATGATTCGCTTCTCTTATGATTCCTTTCTTGCAAAAATCTTACACATATAATGTTCTCTGTTCATTTTCTTGAAATAGAATAACGATAGAAAATCTTATTATCACAAATGGAACAGCGTTGTAACATAGAATAAATCAGCAAATGAAAATCAATATATTATTGCATCGATGTTAACGAACGCCTGTCGCTTTGAAATCAATAATCATAATTTCAGAAATTTTTCTTCACAATTTCCAATATAAATACATAACGATATTGGCAAATTTATTTAAAGTTTATATAATTTATAGTTATTTATATTTATGTTTAGTTTATATGATTTAAAATAACTCCACATTTTGTAGTTTCTAAATAAAAAGTTTCTTATAGGAATCGTTCCCAAGTTGAGAAACTTCAAGTTGATCTGCAAGTGGAAAAGGTACGTTTCTGGTCAGACGTGATGCACTTTTACTACAGATACTCTCATTGCTACTCCTTGCTTATTGTGATCATCAAGTGAAGAATGAAAAAAAGAAAAATTAGATAGTAAGAAAGAAAGCAAAATTATAGCAATATTTATTAGAATACAATTCTAATAAATATTCAATTCGGTTCTTTGTACACAAAATGCAAATTAAATTATTACTAAACGTTATTATATAGTTATAGACATCTTCATTCGTCGTAATGGAAAAAGCAGCAGATGCGTTCGCACGTGAGATTGCACTGGCATTAGACGATTAGACGGCGAAGTAAAATTGCGGGATGATTCTGTGGATACAAGAGGATTCTCTCCGGATAGCTGATGCGCGCGTGCCTCGCATCGATCGCCGATCGCTATGATTACTCGTCAAGCGTCGGCTTGACAGCTACGAGGATGAGGATGGAAACGCCGATCTCATTCCCTGCGGTTACACGATAACGCGGGGTCTATAATAGAAGTCGTAGCGGTCGTAGAGTCTTCCCAAGCAGAACAATAAGTCATTATAACTTCATGATCATTAAAAGTCATTTTTCAATCATTTCCGATTCATTTTAATGTCATGACGTTTTGACGTTATCGTGTATTGTTGTTCTGCTTGGATTAAGTCGTCAAAAATTAATCACTCACAATCGAATATAAAAAGAATAATCGACTATGATTGGTCAATTTTCTACGACTTAAGACTCTACGACCGCTACGACTTCTACTGTAGACCTCACGTAAGCCGAAAACGTGGGATCGATCGATAGAGATCCATGCGCGTTTATTAGAATGGAAAGGTAACTAAAAAAAAGATAACTAAAGTATATTTTCATGAGTAAGATAGGAAAAGAACAAGTCCCTAGGAGAGATCATCCTTTCGCCATGACCCGTTTCTCGCCCCGAGGGAAAAAAACGGAAAACGGTTACGAGATCTCGACGGCGAAGGGAAACAGAGCGAGCGAGCGGCGAAAGCGGCGATGCGAAAGGGCGCGAGTCGCAGGATCGTGCTTAAGCCGGGGGATGCGCACGAAACAGGGGAATTCTCGCAATATAAACCTTCATAAATCAAAGTATATCTCAAATTACTAATGAACGTTTATATACGGCGAGATATTTTCTCATTCCCGAAGTTATTCCTGTTATTAAGTTTCTTTCTGTATAACAACACCTTAAGGGTTCCCTCGATTACGGTTTCATCCCTGAGTCGGTAAAGGGTGGTGTTGGCGACGAGAAAAAGAGAGAGGGGGAGAGAGAGAGAGAGAGAGAGAGAAAGAGACGCTGAGGGGTACTACGATGAAGGAGAAACGGAGAGAAAGAGGAAACGGATCGAGATGGAGTGAAAAGGGAGTTGGTAGGAGATGAGGACGACGGGAGCGGCATACGGAGGGCGCGTAGTGTAGTGGGGCGCACCGGCGCGGCACATCGTGGCTTGACGAGGGTGGGTGGTCGCGCGAGGAGGGGAGACATCGCGGGCGCAGCGCAAGAGAGGATATTGACATTTTCGGCCGTGGGGCGCGCATCGCAGCGGAGGCAGGAGGGGTTGGCGCTGAGGGTGGTGGCGCGCAGCGGGGACAGGCGGGTGGTGAACGGGGGTGCGCGCGCGACGGGGCAGTCGCCTCTCCCTGCCGGATCCTGCAGTATCCATGGCTACGTCGTCTGCGAGGATTTCCCGCGAAAGACCGGAAGCGTGATCGCACGGTGAGGCCCGTCGGTGAGGCCAGCCACGGCAGCCGAGGGGGAGAACGAGTTGGCGAGCGACGAGGTAGCGGCAGCAGCAGTAGCGACTACAGCGACAACGACTGTGACAGGGGTACCTTCGGGAGCGGCACCCGGGTAGTATTCTCGGATCGTACGTCGCGTCTTGTCCCGGTGGGTTTCGCGACAATCGTTCCTCTCTCTCTATATCTGTCTCCCTATTTCTTACCCTCTTTCTTTCCCTCTCCCTCTGAAAATAGGGTGGATACCGTCCTCATCCCAGTTTCTCCTTCGGACCGTCTCTCCCCTTCCTTCAGGCTACCGCGGGGGCCACGTAACCCCGACCCCGCTGTCCCCGTACCCCGTCGTCGCCGTCGTCGTCGCCGCCGCCGCCCACGACCTTCTCTCCGATTGTCGCGCACGGCGCTTTCAGCATCCCTCTCTGAACTGTTCTCCGTTTGTCTTTCCTCGTCGCGGTGGTAGTGTGTCATCGCAAAAGAACTCTAGCTCGTGACCAGGCCAGAGCTCTTCTCTCGGAAGCGGCCGATCTGTTCAACCGGGTGTTCAGGTAGGAAGCGTCGCCGTGTGGGTGAGTGTGAGTCATCGTCGCGCATACAGGTAAAGGATAAAGATGTAGTAGATAAATAGAAAGATGAAGAGTGAGAGGAAGAAAGAGAGAGAGAGCGAGCGAGCGAGAGAGAGAGAGAGAGAGAGAGAAAGACAAAAGAGAAGAATGCAAAAAGAGAAATAGATAGATAGATAGATAGACAATTAGAGACGTCGAAAGAAAGGAACCAGACGGAAATACGACGGAGGCAGGAAATACAGGAGAGACGTTCTCTCTCTTCGGTAAGGTGGTGGGTGGCGGGGCGTTGATCGTACGTACACCGGTGCCGCTCTAGTAGTGGTGGTGGGTAGTGGTGCCGTTGGTGGTGATGGTAGTGGTGGTGGTAGTGGTGCATCCCGCAGTGTGTTTACCCAGGGTGAGGTGCCTCTCGCGCGCGCGACTAGGCGGAGTCGCACCTCTCTGTCCGCTCCCGCTTCCGCTTTCCGCGTCTCCCCGTGACCGCTTCGCGACGAGGGAGCGACGTGTACCTCTAACCGTGACCCGTTCTCTCTCGCTATCTCTTTCTTTCTCTCTCTCTCTCTCTTTCTCTTTCTCTCTTCGCATATCTACCTATTTACTTCTCGTACCTAACGTTGACGTGACAGAAGAGGCGTTGCCGCGGCAGCCGCGAGCAGCCTCCACCCTCAAGAAGGAGAACCGGATATCGCTGGACGTAAAATATAATTCCTCGTCGCTGACATTGTCGTCTCGTTCCGGAAGGATCTCTGCCTAAGAACACGTCCCAGGTATCAGGCTCTGCGAGTCGATAACGATCACGAGGCTAAATACGAAGGCGTTGGCTCACCTCGCGTCGCTTCTCCGTCCGCGCTCCTATATATGAAGAAACGACGTGAAATCTCTGTGATCTTCTCTCTAACATATTTGTGAGGAGTTTCATTCGATTTGATGAAGATTCCGATCAGTATCGCGGGACACCTCAAAGACGAATGTAAATATTAGTGGAAATGCCTAATCTCTTGGTGTTTTCAAACTTTATTGAGTGTCACGATGTGTTTCGTTAGATCGTCATCTCTACAGTTATTCGAAAAGATTCTCGGTTCACGTAACACGTACATGGATAAAGTCGTGAGTCGATAAAACTTACGAAGGGTCGTCAAGGCGTTGGCTCTACTCTTGATTTTCTTTTTCGTGCGTCGTGAAGGAAATGCATAAATTCTTCATGACCTTCTTGTGGTCCTGTATTGCGTTTTATAGTATAGTGACGAGAATATTCAGTTTTAAGAATATCCCCACTTTTTGTAGGAAAGAGAGAGAGAGAGGAAAGAATATCGGTGAATAATATTGTATGTTAAATAATGATTGATACACGATTAATAATTGAAAGAATAATCTTGCTAAAACATCTAAAAATTTAGCTAGATACAGATCTGAAAATAACGTTGTTGCAGCAATCAAAACAATGTATAGGCCTCTCAAGCTAGAATGTCAAAATTGTTTGCAAACATCGCTCATTATATTTGAGATTCCTAGTACTTATTAGTAATTATTTTGATTTAATAAAATTATTCTGAAATCTGTATTTGGCTAAAGTTTTAGATATTTTAACACAACCGTTCTTTCTGTGCAAATATATGCCAAAATAATTTTAATATCCTGACGATCTATTCTAAAAAATATATAATCTATCTGTTTTTTTTTCTTATGCTTAGAAGTAAATACATCTTTTTTTTTAAATTGGCGATGAATTCGTTTAAATTGTGAATATACTTGAAAATTGTAAATATGCTTTGAAAGGAACGCATTTGATAATTTCGTATTCTAATTTAATTAAATCACTATAAGTAAAAACATTTCTAATCCCGAAAGACCTTGCTATTTGGACACGTGCAAGTATCCGCTATATGAATCGATAACTATCATGATAACAATCATGAAAGGCTATCCAAGCATTAATTCTTCTCTCTCTTGTAAAGAATGAGTTATACACTTTCCTAGGAAGGAAAGTGTATAGCTCATTCTACATTTCTCGAAATGGATGATTGACTTTAATATCGGTGAACACGCTATGAATTCTTTTCGCTCACGCCATTCGCATTAAGTTGTCTATCACAATTCTGAGTATATAAGAAAGGAACAATTGCTTATCTTCATTATAATCAATCGTGTTTGATTGGTGGAACCGCTTCTATTACACAGGCTAATCTTAACCTTCCGTCTGCAATCTAAGTCTTTTTTTATTAATCCAAGTTTTTTTTACTATTCTGTGCTTTTAAAAAATGTGAAAAAATTCAGAGTTACTTTTCAACATCTCAATTATCAAATTATTACGAAGTATTTTAGTAGGAGGGGGGAGGAGAATTGGACTCCATCCTCCTTTATTTTGGAGAAAAAGAATGAAATTTTACTTGTGCTAAAAAAAAAACTTAGATTGTAGACATCGTAGGATTACAAAGAGTAATAAAATTTATTTACGTGATTACGTCCCATGTATTTATATCACGCATATCTTATATAGTACTTGAACTTTCTGAAATTACTTTATATCGCATCTATATTAATAGCTTAATTCTTTTATTAATATTAATATTTTATTATATTTAATTCTTTTATTAATATTCTATTTTATATATTTCCTCTCTTACTAAGAATTTATGAATTTAACTGTCGCAAGTAGCATGTCTACCAGTCATACGCGGCTGAACAAAATAAAAACGAGTAATCCTCTGGCTTACCTGGACACACAACGGTATGGAAATCCGGCTTCACGCGAACGGGAAGCACGAACGTGCACCCGCCATTCATGTTTAGTCACGGACGACGTGTAACCGCATCGCCACCGAAATCGATATAGTGTTTAGAGAGCTCTCTTTCTCTCTCTCTCTCTCTCTCTTTCTACCTTCACAGTCACGTCTACGTGGACGGTACACATACCTTCCGACTTTCGTGTTGATGAGGGAACCCTCAGGCTCGACTAAGGTTTCTTACCACCGTACCTTCATTCGATACTATGCCCACGCCGATCGTATCGGACAAATCGCTGGTGATTCAGAATTCCTCAATCTCCTCCTCTCTACACATCCCGATATATCATTCTTGGTCCGTTCATGCATGCTGGTTATCACGACGATGACAACGACGACGGTGTCGGTAGTGGCGGTAGTGTTGTGATTTTTGCAGACGGCAAACACAACCGCGATTTTCCGCCGTCTCCGTCGCCCATAATTAATCCTTTGAAACCCGGTGGTCATGGGTGCACGCACCGTTTGACATTTATCCTCTCTCTAATCGCGGGTCTCTCGTCCAATTAAGCGGCATACATGCGCCGCCCGTGAATCCGCGCTTTTGCCCAGACGGAGGCCCGATGATGTAAAAAGCTTAGGTAACGACAGCCGACGGTCTAAAAATAATTTTCCGCCTTCGGCTTGACTCCCCAGGCGCGGAAACAATGTGTCGAGTTTATCGGGTCTGGTTGGTTGTAGAGGTGGATGACCAATTAATGGAAAAAGGACTATATCTATCTAATCTATTTTATTTAACATATGATAATCCGTCTTTACATAGCATACTTTATCCGAAGGATATCTTGAGATCATCGATCCTTAGGATGTCGAGACGTCTTTTGGAAATCTTTAGGATGTTTTTTGGAGTTTTGTACTGTATGAAGTAGCATCCACTATTCATAGAACATTGTTTGTTATTAATCTTTTAAGAATATTATTATCTTGTAATTAAAGAAAAAATAATTTTTTAAAAACCACTTTTGTTAAAAAATGACTTGCAATAAGTAAAGAATCTATTGATATTTACACTATTAATATATATCGAGTACGCCTTCTATTGGCGGGTAAAAGTACCATATTTCAATACTACATACATTTTCTATCGTTTGCTCTTAAGTATAACTAATTTGCACAGCTTTAATTTGCACAGATCTCGAATTTATCTTAAATTTATCCCGAATTAAATTTTAAAGTGAACGTTGTAAATTCGCAACATTTATAGATTCATTCCTTAGAGAGTTAAAAAGCCATCGTAACAATTATTGGAAACTATTGGCATTTGAAATTATCAAGAAAATTAATATTATAATGATGAACGATCGCTAGATGTATCTTTAACGACTGGAATGATCATTCGCGTGCCATTTTTGTACTTATGTAGAACACGGTTGAAAATAACTGTCAACTATACTGATATCTCTAATAGGAATGTTTTAATCCGGCTTCAGAGGATCCAGAGGATCCAGAAGATTCCCTATCCTTTCGTGATGGATGTTGCGAAATGAACGTTGCGAGAGCCCAGGATACTTCGGCATTGTCGTAACCCTCCGGTGGCGCTACCCCTTTTATTATCCGCGATACACATCTGCACAATGCCTCGCGTTGTTGACCTCCCCTCTGACGTTAATGATTACGGCCAAACGCTACGATGAAATCGTGCTCGTTGTAATCGATGGCATGTCGCGAATGTATACGTCGCAAGAAACGTGAACGAAATGCGAGAAAATGAAAAAAAAAAACTAACGAGCGAATGTTGCTAAGGTTATTTAACATCGAGAAATTTTAGCCTGGATGAATACGGCGAGTGGTAGCTTGCATCCTTTCTAAAGTTTGCCCGAGATGGGTTTAGTTTACCGAAGTTTAATTGATCCCCGACGCATCTCTGAAGCTGATAGATATTCATGGTGTTATAAATTAGTTTACTGAAAAATTCAATATTGCTAATATGTTAATAAACTTGAGAACAAACTTACAACTTATGTAAATTGAATTGGCGAAGTCTGATTTCTAAGTGATTAAGACGTCTGTATGGTCAGCCGTGTTTTAAAACTCATCTATTTACGTATTAAGCACAAACGAAAATTTATAATTTTGACTAATAATTTTTGAAATTACTATTCTATTTCTTTGGAAACAATATTTCTTATGGAATAATTTTTTAATCGATAAATAATTTACGTTTATATGCAACCAAAGTCAGACATATTACTACTTAAATGCGATTAGTTAAATATTTACAAAGATTTGAAACTATTTGTCACCATAAATATGCATATATAAATATTACTATTAAATAATAAGCTGCATTTTTGTAAATAATTAGTGCAAAATTGAATTATGTGTAAGAAAAAGGATATCAGGATCGTCAGTCAGACTATAACGTCAGTTATACTACTTGAAACTAGAAATTAAAACACATAACATATTACTATTAGTATAATTTTATATTAGTTTGAAAACTTGTTTATTACCTATTATTTTATGTCATAAAACATGCAATAATAGGTTAAATTATAACTATAAAGTATATCACAAATGAATTAATAATTAGAATAATAACAAAGAACTGTATGCGATTATTACATTCATAAATATATTACAATTTAACTTTTAGTTTAGCTAATTATTGTTTTTAATAAAGGTAAAAAGTGAGAAGCAATATATGTATACAGTATACATTATTGATTTGATAGATGCAAATAATATCATAAATACAATAAAATCGAATAATATGTGTTTATTTTATTATAATTTTATTAAAATAAATATTATATTGCATATAATAAATAAATAAATAATGTATAAAAACAAAAAAAAAATAATATTTTAAAAGTATAATTGACAAATAATTCTCTTGCATGCGAAAATAAATAGTTTACGAATTAGTGTTATTTGAAATACACTTTTCTCACGGCTAATCGATTTGCGTCTGTTTGCAGCAATCATGCCAGGGACAAGCTGATAACTATCGATGTCTGCAATGATGTGACAATAAAGATACCTCCTTCCACTCTCTGATTGTCTCTGAACTCTGGGATTGTCTCTATTACACACAGTGCTTCCCAATAATACACACAATTCAAGGATCAAACCGCGCAAAAAAAAGCAACGTCAAACCACTGACCGTGGTCGGCGTCGTGGAAATCGGTGCCAAAAGTCGACAGAGACAAGCCGTACGAGCCAGCCCCGCGAAAGTGTGTCAAAGAGGAACCGAAGGGGGTGAAATCGTGAGAGATAGAGAAAGGGAAAAATATATAGACGCAGCGAGAAGGATCAGGCCGGATATCTTGAGGAACGGGGAGGACAGGACGGGCGGATACGTGCTAAGGCGTGTCGAGCCGGAAACACGAACGGGCATCACGAGTACAGGGTGGTGGTGACGCAGGCAGAGCGGTGGTGGTGGTGGTGGTGGTGGCGGCGGGGCAGGCAGGTGGCGGGATCTAAGCCGGAATAAGAGCAGTTAGAATGGGCAACAAGCTCTCCTGCAGTTGCGCACCCCTAATCAGATCAAAGACGTATCGTTACGAGGACAGCCCATGGCAGGCCGGTGCCAGAGGCGGGATGGGCGGCGGCGGAGGACGCAGGGGTGACACTGGCCACTTGCTCAGGTGCGGAAGCTTAAGAGACAGGAAGAGGTGCGCATACCATACCATTCAACCATTGAATCACTCTCCATTCGACCATGTTACCACTCTTTCTCTTCAATGATTACCATACACCCCTTGTATGCATTATACTGACTCTCTTTCTGTCTCTATCTCCTCTTTCTTTTTCTCTTCCTTCTCTCTCTCTCTCTCTCTCTCTCTCTCTCTCTCTCTCTCTCTCTCTGTTCTTCTCTCCTTCTATCTTTTTTGCTTCGTTGTTGATATTTCTTAACATGCATGAGAATAAAACATGTGGGCGATGAGAATAAAATTTTTTTTCCATAAATAAGAATTTATTAAATGTATATTAAAAAAGATAGTGTTATTATTGTATGGTTACATTTGTCTGATAACAATTTAAGCAATTAAAAAGTCATGCCATAAGATCGTGACGTTCACATGATTGAAATTAAGTGAGTTTCCATTTATATAATGTATCGGTGTCTCTTTTTAGGATCTTCAATTAAACATTTATTTTCCTGTCAATATAGAGAAACCTAACGTAACATTAAAAAAAATTTATTTTGTTTAGAAAATAGTTTCACGAGAGCTTAATTTGAATTTTTCAAATGCAATTGGTATATTTTATCGCACTGTTAAAAAAACAGAAATTTGCTTCCGTTACATGTAATGGCAAATTTCAAGTAGATGCAGTAAAAATATTTAATGTTGTCAATAAAAATTAGTAATTTAAATTTAACGTTTTTTTGCAAATCTACATAAAATTTAATAAAAAATATACTAAACATCGTGAAATTTTATGGAAAGCACACTAAATTTCATGTACATGTGCACAAATATACTTTTCAGTTGCAGATACATTAAATTTAATTTAGTGTCAAAAAATTGAATTTAATTTATGTAACTTAAAAGTACATTTTAAATTTTATGACATTTTTAACAGTGCAATGTTATTCTAATGATTATTGGTTTTATTTTAGCAAGCGCTCTGAAGCGTTTATTAAAAAATGCAGTATATAAAGATCCGTACTTGATATATTATTTCGTAGCACAGTGAGAAGCTATATACCTTTGCAGCTGAACGTCGCATCAGACGTCGCGTTTTATTCACGTCACCCAGACTGTCTCATATTTTCTTTATTAAATTCCTTTTTTTCCAATTTTATCTCTCGTTGTGCTTTCTTCTCGCTGTCTTATTTGACGGTGCTTACGTCTTTGGTCCTCACCTTCCTTTTGTTTTTCTCTTTTGTTTTTTGTCCGGTTATTCGAGCTGATAGCCCATTCATCACGGCCGATAGCTCGTTTTTCTTATTCGGATCGTGATACGCTTGATTAACTTTAAGTAATATTGGTGCAATCTCGATATATTCTCTTTTATATTCCTGAACGGGCTTTTGAGAAATAATATGCACTAAGAAAAACGCGCTTTACGTTTCGATAACAGAAGTAACTGTTCTTTTTCTGCTATTTTTGCCTTGTGCTACTAGCCTGGATTTCATTTGATGAAAAAAAAAAAATTATGCCTTGAATACTTTTTCCCTGGCCACGTTGTTTTTACATTTTTATACTTCTCAAATGCACACTTTCACGTATATTTATATATATTATCTACTTTTATACACTTCACCCGTACACGTACGCTTCGCATGACTATTAGTATTTTTAGTATCATTACCTTCTCGTCCACTGGTTTGATGTACAAAATTCAGTGGATGTCGTTTCTTCGGAATTAAAAATAAATATATCTACGGATCGTGTAATTTTAATGCAGAAAAAGCTAGAGACGTTTACGCGGTAAATGCAGATGTAGCATGCACGTAATATATATGCGATTTTCCACCGACGCATGTGATGATTTCTATTTTATCCGTTTGAAAATAAAACAACCGACGTCATACGGAAATATTTTTATGCAATTTCAACGTAGTATTGACTATCGACAAAGATATATAGCGAAAAATCGAATACTCTGGATTATATGGACTATTCTCATGTTCCTTTTCTCATTTTTGTGTCACGCCTGCTCTACTATTTTCTTTCCTTAGAACTTTCCTTAAGTGTATCGATGTTTGAAAAATTACGTTGGCGTAATACACGATGTAATGACGAGAGTTTTTAGGCTGTGGGCCGAAGTGTTCCATGTAAACTCGAGCGGGGGTGGGAGTAAATGGCAGCAGGTGTCCGAGGATTTGGTCCCGGTGAACATCACCTGCATCCAAGACTCGCCGGAATGCGTCTTCCATATCACCGCGTACAATAGCCAGGTCGATAAGATTCTAGACGTGCGGTTGGTCCAGCCAGGTGAGCCATAATTACAACATGTATTTTAAGATACTCTAATTAAATCTCGATTCTTTATAGAAGGAAGAACAACAACGTAAAAAAAATATTGCACAGATGTACCTATCTTCGCAAACTGACTTTACTTTCAGAATAATATCGCAACAATTGAAGGTGGCAAGAGTTGTGGAGTTTAATACGAATAAATCTTGCAATAATTAATATGACGTAATTGTGTTTAAGGTACGCGTATCGGCCAAGCATCAGAGTGCTTTGTCTACTGGAAGGATACAGTGACAAATGATACGTGGGGGCTGAACTTTACGTCTCCCATAGACGCAAAGCAATTCAGAGAATGCTGCGTAAGTTTAGTGATGTTACACTTGAGACACGCATTTTGTTACATTATACATCATCGCCACAATCCTGTTCGCTATCACTCTCTCAGCGCGTCTCTCCGCCTATTTCCTTCCTCCTTCCCGGGTCGCGCGCAAGGAAGTTGAGCGGAGATACTTTAGGGGCGACACACAACAAGTCCGATACAAGTCCCATTCGACTTCTTAGGTCATTTGCAGTCACTAGTTAATTTTCCATACAGTCACCATCGTTCAAGATTTCAAGGAAAGCGTCCTCTTCTTACTCGTTGAAGCTCGAGCCACCGAACAAGCAGAAGATCAAAACACGCCGAAAGCCGCTATCGACACCGGCCTCACCGAGCCGATCCAGGGAACCTCAGTGTACCTGTATGACGCCGGAACAATATGCCCGACTGCGCAGCCAAGATACCAGATACCGAAGTCCATGCGGTACGTGTGATTATGAAATATTTTTTTATATTTATAATATATTTATATTACATATTTATAATATATTTATATTTATATTACGTTTCTTTATATATTCATTTCCGTATTATTTGGAATGAAATAATTATAAAATGTGTCTTTTTTTTCTTTCATTATATATTTTTCATTATAATGCATATATTGTAAAAAATTTTCATGTAAAATTACAACGATTATATTGAGTAATTTTAGGAACCACTATTAAAGATGCGTATTTACATATGAATGTAACGTTACAACTTATGTACAAATCAAATTATTCTTTTTTATAATAATTAAACAATTTTCAAAAATAAATTTATTACAATTGAAATTTATGGAAATATTTACCCAAGCAGAACAACAAGTCATAATAATGTTAAAATGATATTAAAATGAATCGGAAATGATTAAAAAATGATTTTTAATGGTCATTTTGGAATCATTTTGATATTATAATAACTTGTTGTTCTGCTTGAGTACATAATAATTTGTAAACAAATTGCGTACAATCTTTCTTAAACTATGTTTATCGATATATATAAACGTAAAATGTAAATATAATATATATGATAATACCATCATATTATATAAATATTATGAAAATTTACACATTTTAAAAACTATAAAATATGTTATTATTTTTGTGTAATTTTCTATTTCATATAAAGTTATATTTATATTATACAATAATAAAATTAGAGATAAAAGTTTTATTTTTGGTAAAAACGCACAATTTTATATATTTTCCCTATAAATTGCGTAATTTTTGCACATATTATTTATGTAATTTTACATACTTGTTTTACAAATATATCTGATTTTGATAGATAGAACATCTTAATAGTTTTGAAAAATTTTGTTGTGGCAAATAAATAATAGCAACATAAATTAATAGCAACATAAATTAATAGACATGATTTTATTAATTATATTATAATTTATAATTTGGCCATACTATTTTAGGGGCGTCTACACTTCCACGGACCATAGGGCGATCCACAGAAATGGACATGACGCCGGGACGAGACAAGATAACAGCGGCCACATCCAGCGCGTCTCTCTATGACAACGTTAATAATACTAGTACACCCGGGAAAACACCAAAGGCCGGCGACTCAGCCAAGCAGAAGGAGAAGCAGAACGAAACGTGTCAAACGACTCCAAAAACTGCCAACATTGGAATCGGAACGGTCACAGTGGGATCTCAGGCAAGCGTCGATATGCATCCTCCTCATTAGTCATTACGTTCAAAATTAACAAATTTGAAATTTGTAAACAAATTGATGTTTTTTTTTTTAAATTGTGTTATCTCAATTATACTCTTCTATTAAATAATTTAATATTTTAATTTAATGATGTTAAAAAAATTAAGGTATGAAACCTTTTTAGAAGAATTGTATTTATTTTTTATTATCTTTTTAATAATGAAATATTATTTCTTTGATGGTATTTCGAGCAAAATGTTAATTTAACAGAAAATATTTAACTGTTATAATTTCCGTGTATATAATTTTATTAATAAAAAAGTTATAGCATAGGAAAGCAAAAGGAATCTCAGGTATGCCATAATGAAAATGGCACTGAAGGATTAAATAAAGTTATTATTATTATTATTATTATTATTATTATTATTATTATTAATTATTATTTATTATTATAATTAAACATTTCATGAAAAAACTTCAACTATAAATCATATCCATTATCAAAATCAAGAAACACTATTTTGAGCTTATTAATTTATCCATTCCACAGATCGACAGCCCAGACGAAAAAAGTTCTACGATATCGCCGAAGAAACAGAAGCAAAGCCAGGACACGTCCACGCAGCAGAACGGCATCGAGATGCTGAAGTCAGAAGGCACCCAGGCCGGCGGCACTTTACAAATTAAGTCATTGCGCAAGGAACAGCTCCATCACACCAAGTCAGCCGACTACACTGAACTGGAGATGCAGAACGGCAATCTCTTTAATATTGTCAACAACAATCACGGTCACAGATCGAAGAGCAAGAGCACCGACGACATGCGGATCGAGAATGCACAGAACGGCGGCATCAGCCTGGATTCGAATACCCTGAAACGTATGCTAAAGCCGATGCCGAGTATCGACAGCCCGGTGACGTCGCCGGAGATGACGAGGAAACGTCACAGCCACCACAGTTATTACTACCATCCGAGCAATAACAATCAGAAGTACATGATGCAGGAGATTGACAACGAGAATTATGCGCATCCATATCGCGCGCCTTACAACAACAAGTTCCAGAGTTCCAGAAGCGCCCACGACATGAGTCGGCAATCCGGTACGATTTCTTCTTGCGTATCGCGATTTTCTGCTAATTTCTTCTCGTGATCTTTTTAGGTAATTTTTAATCGTTTCAATGTCGCCCTGGCATTTTAAATTTTCACTCTACATTTGCAATTGATAAATGTCTATGATATAATAATATTTAACTATTTGGATTTAATGAATCAACGAATGTGTGTGTGTGTGTGTGTGTGTGTGTGTGTGTTATATTAATGTTTAAATATTTTGTTAGTTTCATGAAATGTGATTAGTGTTTAAATATCTTGTCAGTTTTATACGCTGTAATTTGTTATTTAAAATATGTTAAATTTTTTAAGTGGAGTAACGTTATCATTGTTGAGATAATTAATTAACAATTCTATAAAATTATTCGAATTAATATTAAAATTTTTTAAAAATTTAAAAAATAATTATCTATAAAATAAATTATCACGAATTTCGGATAAAGTTCTCAACAAGGAAAATGTTTAAAAGCAATTGAAGAAGAATCGGTCACGTAATTTTTTCCTAAAAATACGAAATGTCCCGCACAACTTTTTGAAAGATTATAACATAATTATTATTTATCGCAAAATGACAAGATTTAATCGGGCGTGATTTAAAGTGGCAAAAAGTAAAAAGGTGACAAAGTTCACATCGTCAATTACATGATCGATCTTGGCACGTGGTCTCTTCCCTTGCTTGACCCCATGATACTGGCGAATGCGTAACGCTAGGAAGTCCCTACAACTAATCGGCGACTGATCCTATGACGTCCATCAGTCCCTATAACCTTTATAATACCTTTAGTTACACCCTCGGTATAACTTAACATGCGCACAAAACGCACAATGCGGCAGCCAGCCGGCTGCACTCTAATGAAAGTCACGGGGTCACCCACCACTTCTTGAGGCACCCCCTAACATTTTGTTGCTCCTGACCTTACATACCATGCGCACTAGGAGACAACGTGGTTGTCCTGTCAGCTCCACGTCGACTTCGTGGTTCATTCTTGAACCAACCGCTTCCCGGGTTACGCGTTCGCCGTTCCCGATTAACTTGACACGTCTCGCCCATTGATCAGCGCCGCACGTCTCATCACGTCCGTCGTACATCCTGCACTCTCGGTTGCACCTCTCTGCCCGCAGGCGGCAGAGGCAGGACGTACTTAGATTCGGAACGTAATCGGTGCACAGGTGACATGTCGCCGCCTTCGGACAATGTCATCTTCGACAACCAGTGCTATGCCACCACGCCGAGTTCGTCGAACGGCAACTCCGACATGGAGCAGCCAAACCACTGTAACTCCCGCCGCTGCAATGGCGGCCAGACATATCAGCAGAGCATGCAGTCGGTATCGACACCGGGCAGCCCGACCAGCCGGCTGCTCCTCGAATACGAAATGCATCTCAGGAACACTCTTGCCAAGGGCATGGACGCAGAGAGCTATAGCCTGCGCACGTTTGAGGCTCTACTCACGCAGAGCATGGAGAACTTGGGTGAGAACTTGATTTTATCTTGGACAGAGAAAGTCAAATGTTTAATAATTTCTTATGAATTCTCTCTGACTTAGAACGCAGCTTAATTAATATTCATAATGAAAACGGAAAGTTTAATTAATATTTATACTAAAAGAATGCATTTTTTTATTATAAAAATTTATTTTTCTCTATTTCTTTAAAAAATTATTTTTCAAGTAATTATTATCAATCACTTAAAGTCGTCGCTTTGATGTAGAATTTTTTATTTAAGAAGTGTATTTCGTTGTGAAATTACTTACATTATAAGAGAATAAAGAACAAAAATCTTCTCAGCAGAAGATTTCGCAAGATTTCTTTTTAATGACTCTGTATAACATGGCATTTAAGAAATTAAATTTCAGGAGGATAATTATGTGCTATTCTAGTGATCAAGGAACATAGTCTTTTTGTGTATCCTACCGACCCGTGTTCTTTTCAAGCGAACGAATTAATTACACTTTAACTTTAACCTTTCCAGCTTTTATTAAGATGAAACTATCGAAATAATTAATTGTAAAATATTGTCATGAATAATTAAAACGAGAGTCTTTACGTTTTTCAGAATTTGCGGAAAACATACCGTTGAATGTTCAGCGCACGCCTCACGCTTCACGAAGACGTAAGTTGATCGCATGCTGAGAATGGAAAAAATACATGAGTATCGTATCCTTTGTTCGTAACCAATTATCATGATTACAGGTTCCAATTCCAACAAGTCGTCGACCCTGCCGCTGTCGTACCGCTACTGCAACGAAAGGCAGAACAGCAAGGACCGAGATGGTTATTACAGTGATCGCAACGAGATGGTGAGAGAGAAGAGAGAGCGAGACCTCGATCGGGATCGCGGCTATCTCAGCGACTACAATTCTAGGTAAATTATCGCTCCAATCCATGTTAAGATCAGCATTTGCACTGTAAGGATTTCATGCTTCCGCTTAATTCATCGCGCTTTCATTCGTCTGAACAAAAACTGAACTCAACTGAATGGTACTGAAAGAATAAATCACACGTCTTTCTATGCAAATATAATTGTCTAGTTGAATAAAAGAATAAGATTTCTCAAGTCTAAAGTATTTTTTACATGTAAAAATTATATTATAGAAAAAAAAAATCTTTATTATACCTACTTTAGCATTACGTGTAAAAATTATGTATAATCCTTGTCGTATAAGTTGTATATCAATGAAGAAACGTATGTTCGATTTAAAATAACATGAAATATGCGAAATCTTATTTTTCTCATTGATTTTCTCATTGATATTCAGTAAAAATACTTTCTCTGTAATTGGATCTATTGAAAGTCGTGCGTTAGGTATGATTTTATAATCACTTTTATACTTTATATAGAAATCCAAACGGTTCTCTACTTCTAATTACTTTTTAATTATTCTCACACCATGAGATTGAAATTACCTTTCAAACATTTTCTGAAATTTTGTATAATCTGAATTAATCGATTCATTGACACATTTCGCCTGTCCCATTGAAATATTTCTCGCACAAGTAGTACAAGATTAATTAAAGCGGACGCGCGCGATAAGGCCCGATAATAGCCATCGCCCCTTCGATTGCCAAAGGGTGCGCATCGAAAAAGGCGCGAAAGTCGCCGTTGCGAGACTTTGACATTTAAAAGAGCTGCGCTCTGCGGGCCGCTGGTGGTGGTCAATGAGACGTGCTCGTCCATTAAGGGCGACCTGGATAATATCACCGGATGTGGTATCGCCTATCGATATCCCGCGGGCGGCGCAGGAAAAAAAAAAAGAATGTCACGTGCGCCGTGAGGGATATCGATAGGCGACGCGCGTCGACGGGCGTCGCGTGGTGTCTATCGAGGTCTATCGAAGGTACGCCTCTCGATAGAGCGCTCTCGGCCAATATCGGCGCATGCATGCATCATCATCCCCGCCGGTTGCCGGCGCGTTGTGCATCACGGGTCAGCGACGGCGGCTGTCAGTGGCGAGCCGTACCGTGATAAATATAGAAATCCCGCGAGTGGGCTTCAGCTGGATGGTGAGAACGAAGAAGAAGGGTGTTCCGTGGTAGCACCGACGAAAGGAAGAAACGGTTGGAGACTCGCCCGCGCGCGATTGTCCTGCCGAGTGACTTCCGGTGCATCGAGTTGCGTTCGACGGACGGAGGAACGGGGAACGGGGTTTTACAACAAGAAATTGCGCGCGTCTCGCGTCGTGTCGTCCTAGCCTGGTGCGAGATGTAATGTAGTGGTTGGAACGGTTGCGTTGTGATGCGCCGAGTGCAGTTGTTCACGTGAATCTTTGATAAATATGATAGGTGCACGAAGAAACGTCGCTGACGAATCACTAATAAAGTAATTGCAGTTGGGTGGTGATGAATGAAAGTGCGAAATGTCGAAGGGAAGTAAATCTACGTGAATCGTTGATGACAGCAGGAAACACCACCATGGAAATCAAATCATTTTAATATTTTTGGAAGGAAGATATCTATCTCGCTGTGTGTCACTGAGATTTTAAAACTTTGAAACTCGAATGAAGCGGGATAAGATGTTTGTCGTTATTTCTAATTATAGAAAGAGACAATTTTTCGACATTTATTTTTGTCACTGTGAAAAAATGACAGGTGGATATAATTTCTAAACAGAATCGAGGAGAATAATTGCCTCGTCGAGAAGAGTGCGGCTGTCAGTCGCGCGAGAACGAAAGTAATAATTACTTCGGCGCTGGTACGTTTAGCCATATGCAAACAACGATCATTCTTTGAAAACGAATGCGATAATTATTTCATCGTGCCGCGCGTGATTGTCGGTCGGCCCGAAAAACGGAACGAGAGGAAATAATTGTTTCGCCGTTGTTCGCCACGAACGGCAAACAATCATTCGACGCACCGGCGATAATCATCCCTTCGTTATCTAGTGCAAACATCGAATTAATTACAGGGCTGATCGACGTCACCGTCAGCTTGATCCACGGTGTAAATATATCCGATTTGACGTGAACGTTGCTTGACGTCAGGAGGAGTTAAGTTAAGTCGCAACAATGAGCTACAATCAACGCAAATACAGATCGCTCGAGAGGCGGCGGGAGCCAAAGAAAATGCCGAAGATGCCGAAACTGCCGGAGAAAGTGTTCTACCGGATCCTAGATAATGGAGCCGGGGATCAATCGCGGAACAAAAAGCACGTCAAGTTCCAGCTGCTTGGCGAGGAGGACGACGACACGAAGACCGGCGTGCTCTGTTCGGATTTCTCACCCGTACCTGCACGGTACTCTGCGCGTCGTCCGTGCATAGAACACGGATAACACATTTAATCCCTTGTACTTGGATATTGTTTACGCAATGATGATTCGGCAAAAAGAGCGTTTACTTTTTGCCGAAATAAATTCTCTCGATAATTTTGATGTTTTTTTGAAATCTCGACAGAATTCCCCGCTAAACACAAATAACGATAACATTACATTAATATCGTAATTTCCCATTCAACAATATAAATGTGACATAACTCACGTTGTACGTAATAGTTACAATGTTGCGTTTAGTGGAAAAAAACAGCTTTGCAATTGTTGTAAAATTCTTTAGTATGGTTGGTCTTTCCTTTTGTCCTTGATTAGCTTATATATTTAGATCCATGTTGTTTATATAACACAAATAGCGCTAATAGTGTCTCCCCGAACGCATCTCTAATGAGTTCCTCATTAGATTTAAATGTATAAAGCTCGACTACACTGTCTTTGAAAACTTTGTTTTGTTTTAAAGCCGAAAGAGGGGAAGAGAGAGACCGAGGGAGTTGCAAGCCTCGCTTAAAGTCAAAGTTCAATGTTAGTGCAATCGGCCCTAAGCCAATTAAGGACAAGATCACTCGTATTAAAAAATTTTACAAATTGCAAGGCTTTCTCTGCTTAACGCAATTATTGTTGAATAGGAAATTATAACATTTTGTGTATGTTACTGTTACTTCGTGTTTAGTGGATCGTTGTACAAATGAAATGAGATATTAGTCTGTTTCTAACTGTTCTTAACAATCGATTTATGATACTAGCAGAGGCACGAAGGCAGAGTCATAAAAAATTGTTATTCGAGCTCGGAATTTCTTACCCATAGGACACAAACAGTAACATTACATTGATATTGTAATTTCTCACTCAACAATACAAATATAACACATGTTACATAGTTACATTATTGAGTAGGAAATTATAACATTGATGTAATCATGTAATGCAGTTTGTGTTCTGCGGATATATGTCAAATATCGTTAAAACAAGAAACGCAACATTGAAAAAAATATCTCGTACTTAGTTAACGTTTTACTCTATTAATCTATTAATTGTACAAGTGAAATATCCTTTCACGCAATTATTTTTGTATCAATTTATCAAATGATATTGTACACAGATGTCACTCGAACTGTAAGAACTTGTGTCTATTTACGTAGTGTCGAAGCGGAGCTTCTAAATACAAATACAAGGGTTTTTTTTCGCGAAATACGACAGTTACGTGATGTTACCGTATATATAACCATATGATCTACATGATGCACGATACTTGCAGATGCGCCAGCTGCATCGGGGAGTCCGCGCGCGCACAATGGTTCCGACATTCCGACGGATGGCAGTCGGGTAGCTCGACCTTCGGCTCCGGCGCTTCGAGTTCGATAAATCCAGGCTACTCGGGACACAAAAGAGAATCACCCTGGGATTCTCTACCGTCCCTGAGACACGAGGGCAGTCTCAACGACAGCGGTTACAAGTCCAACCGGACTGACTCGCTCGAGCAAAGGTGAGGGAGACAAATCCCTCACGCGTGGCCCAAGTTATTGAATCGACGATCTACGTGCGGGATCCTCGAAAAAATTTCAACACGAGATTCTAAAGATAGATTCTTTGATCGGATTTTACTTTTAGTTGTACGAGCAGCAACTCTCCCTGTAGCTATAAGTAATTTAAAAAAGATGTCCGGAAGAAATTGCGAATTTTATGGTGCAAACATGATTGGTGATTGTACGATGAACGCAGGTGATAAAATATATCTATGTAAATTTTATGATTATTTGTCATTTTTTGAAAACTTTTTTCAATTATGTATAATCGTCGGCGATGGTACACGTAGACACGTAGACTAGCTTCGCCACAGAAGAAATCATTAATAGTTATCTAAGATGTTCATAATTTTCGAACATATTCATAATTTTAAACTGTAACATTTTTCACATCACATTTATCATATGATTCAGATTTTTATTGCATTTAAAAAATATAGAATCATCTAGTATTAATTAATTTATTAATTTTCTAAAAATGTGTGAGTACGCAGTAAAAATATAAATATCTGTAGTTACAAGTTAAAAGAGTCTTTCGGCACAATGCGTACTTGTACTTTAGTGTTCTTATAGTTGATGTTCATTCGCTACCATCTACCTTTTGTTGCCATATATTGTTCGCATTGTCTTCCATACTTTCATTGTGCTCTGCGCTTCCCTCCTGCTTTTATCGCATATCTCGACTCTCTATTGTCGTAAAAAAAAAACGGTTTTATTAATCTTAATATTAGTATCCCTTACATTAGAAATAGGAGCATTAGAAATATAATTTTTGCAATATACTGTTAGTGTAAACACTAACAAAAATTTTTCACTGATCGCGCAGTAAGATATGATCGAATTTGATATAACTCAATCGCATTTGTATCTCATCATATAAATGGAGAAACACGCTCTATATATAAAATAATTAAAAAATGGTTGCCTGTGTGTAACGTCAGAGATTACGCAGCTCTCTACTCTTTAATATTTTATAAAGCTGAAAGTAAAACATGCACGAGGGATTATGAGAAATGTAGGAAAAATTTGCTACGAATTAATTTTGTAAGAATCAAGAAATATATACTTTTCCAAAATTATTTTTCAATTGAAAGCTATCGCGAAAGAGAAAGAGAGTGTGTCTGTAATTGAATGACGTTTATCTCGTATGCTTTTGTGGCATTTGTGTCGTGGTATTCAATTGGATGTGTTACATATTGCAGAGGTACTTTCGACAGACAGGACAGCGTCAGATCTGACTACATGTCCGACCGAGATGGCAGATACGGAATCGTTCAACAAGCTTCATTGGAGAGCACCGACTCGAGGCTCTGCTACTTGACGTCTTCCGAAGTGAGTTATCCAAGCACTCGTTGACCTTATCAACTTGATACATCCAAGTGCCACTCGACGATGCCTTTGTAGCGTAGTTCGTATTCATGCTATACGTGCGAGAACCTACTTGGATGTCTTGCGTTGATATTCTGCACGTCTAGAATGTAGAATCTCCGTCAGTTCCGAATAATTTTACGTTGCCGGTTGCTACAAAGCTAGACATCATAGATTATTAATAAAGATTATCTCTTAATTCACTTCGGTAATCGATAATAGTCATTGTGGAGATTAATACTTAATCCCGCGCTTAAGAATCGTGGGCGTACCGTGTTAAATATTAAATCTAATTACGCGCCTACTCTAATATTAATTAAATACGAGACGGTAATGCACATCGACCGCGGAACGTGATTGTGATTATTGATTTAACTGGAACTATTGATTTTGTGAGACAATATAAAGAAGATATACTAATACATATATGTATGTACATATGTATACATATATGTATATGTACACAAATAAATATTTTATTTAAAATATAATAAATAAAATACAATAAATTCTATTATATATATATAAAACAATTTTCTGATGAAAGTAACATATTAAATAGACGAATATACGTCTGTATGTGTGTTTACATGAAACAAAATAAAATATATTTTATAATGTTTGTTTATGTAAATTAAAATTAAAGTAAATTTGTTTTTCTTTTATTTGTATTAAAATATTAACAAAAAAGTTTAATGTTTCTCGAAATAATTACATCTTTTCATTTCATTCAAATTTTGTTACAGTCATTTCACAAATAGTAATTAAAACATGAATTAAATCATAAATTAAATATATATTGATAATAATGTTACGGTTTCCTTTATTCTCTTTATTTATATCTAACGAAAAAGTATCGCATGGGTTTTTATTGCTGCTTGGCTTTTTTTCATCTCTTGCCCTTGTTGCATGCGCACACAACACAAAACTTTCCACAAAAGCGTATTTGCGACGTGGCGCGGACGCATTATTCTTAAAGCCCTTTGAGAAGATTCTTTTTCTCTCGCGTTCTTACCATCCATTTGTAATTTAAAATGGAACGAAGTACCCAGCTGTACTTGCGAAAGCTCAAATCGATGAGCGATGGCGGCAACCGTTCCCGAAGACTGTAAAACTACTTCAAATCGAGGTAGATAAGAACTTATTTTTACATTAAAACAAATGCATCTTGTGCATTTCAATAACTAGTTCTATATTCATATTGAGACGAAAGAAATACGATTTCTACAAATCTCTTTGCGAATATGATTTATAAATGAATTCTGAATATGAAACGATCTTCTCAGCAGTTCTGTAAATTATACTATATTCTCGTAGACATTAATTCGTTCATTAATCTTATCATTCTTTATTTAATTATAACTATATAATAAATTTTACACTGAGAAAAATTTCTGATTAAAAATGAACAAATCAGAATTTTCTGGTTAAATCTATTAAATTCTAGTTGAGATAATTATATCTAATTATGATGATTAAAATTCTGATTGATATGATCAGAATGTTTTCCAACGTATATATTATAATTTCCTATTAATTAAATTGCGTCTTTTTTAAATTGTTATTGGTTGAATTGTGAAAATTTATATTTAATCTTTTTATTATTAATTTCGAATTTTTCATATTTCTACATTTTTACATTTGACTTTTTCTATCAATGTGACGTATTACACGCAGGTACATTTCGCAAACGTTCGCACAACGCCCTAGAATTACTTTCCGCTCCTAATAGTTACGAGAAATTGCGCAACTCTCGGACTACCTCCGGATGCACAAATTGCGCTCTCGCACTGGCCACGCCTATCATGTAACGGCGTTACAAAAGAGGTCAGCGCGAGGAAACGGAAATGCATGTACGTGTCGATCAATTCGCAATGTCCCATTTATAGATTACAATTCGGCAGACGAAGAATCACGCGTGTCACTTCCTTCTATTTCATCCGCAATCGCGCAACGCGTCTCGCGGGGATCACCGTGCTAATGTAATTACTTGAACTTTCAACGAGTGCATTGTGCGGGCGCATGATCCGCTCTTGTGTACGAAGGGCGTTTATGTGTGACCGAGGAACATCGATAACCTACTGACCCTGTGTCTCGTTCTCGCGAGCCGCTCGAATCCATCGCTAATGCAACCCTTTACAGAGTAAGCACCCTGTCTCGTCTCGGTTGTTTTGCACCGCAAATAGAAACGTGTAGGTGTATGGTCTAGAGATATATATGTATACACAGAGATAAGTGGAGGTCATGAAATGGGTGGAGTTCGTACGTGTACAGGAATCTGAACGCGTTTTACCGCGTACACATATATATGCATATACAAACCCCGTCGCGACATGCATATATATATATATATACATATACGTAATATGTGTGCTGCGCGATGGTGCCCATTACGAGAATCAACTGCGGAGTAATGAAGATTCTGTTAGTTATGCTTGTGCAAACGTTGACTTTTACTCGACCAATTGTCAAACAACAGTTTCTATTGTGCCACTTCAGTCTATTACGTTTTCATAGGGCAGTTATACGTAAAAGAATCGAAGCCCAGTATTCATAGTCCGTTCTTACAAGATTGTCTTAAATAACGTCTTAATACAGCTCTGTAATTACTAATTGGTTAATGACATTTTAATATAATTTTAATACTGGGAAAAATTTCTGGTTGAAAGTGAGCGAACTAGAATATTCTTTAGTTATCTCAATTAGAAATATGACAGATTCAATTAGAAAATTCTCAGAATTTTAATTAGGTAATGCAAGAATTTTTTTTTTAGCGTACTGTATTTAAAATATTTTAAATATAAAATTTTTTAATTAGGAATAAATTAAAACAAAAGATTTTAAATTGGATATAAATATATATATATATATATTTAAATTTAATCATATAAATCTAATTAAACTTACAGAGTATTAAAATTGTAAAGCTTAATTCTATTGCGAGATGATACTCTTTATTATTTAAAATAAGAAACTCCATTTCAACAAATTATTCAAATTTAATTATAGAAATCTAATTAAACTTATAGAGTGTGATTAAAGTCGTAAAACTTAATCTTATTGCGAGATAATACTCTTTACTACTGAAATAATTTAAAGGACTCCCCCCATTACAAGAAATTATTCTAATTTTACGTTACAAGTTCTACAAGTAAGAGAAAGATTCAGAAAAGTATTTCGGGAAATGTATTAGTAGCTCTCTCGAAATATAACAATCTTTCATAAAGGTCGAGGGCTTTTGCGGCACTTTGTGCGCAAAGACACGCGTCTAAGGGTTAATAGGTCGCGCCGAGATTAGCGGGCCGAGCGAGAGTAAATAAGAATCGAGCACCTCTGCATCGTTGCACAAGTCGAGCAGCAGCTTGCGCCAACAGGTGCATGCGCAAAACGCGCGCAAATCTTTCATGACTTTGATTCTTCAGCGTCGTTTTTCATCCTTCCCATCACGGTCGCGTCCCGTCAGTGACGCAGTTGCGAATCGAAAAGATCGTTGATCGACGGGCGATGCGATCGACATTAGCACGTATCTAATTCAACCATCCGCACGTATAAATCAAACGGACCGTATTGTCCCGATACGAGAGACGATACGCTCCACTGACGGCACCGACGTTTCTTATCGCCTTCCGCTGCGAGGAACTATGTTGTAAAATTCAATAAAACTTCACGTTGCTCGCATGCGCGCCAACCCGTTATACATAATCCGCGTAGGATTATTTTTTTTATACCCTTCTCCTTGATTCCCTTTACAGCGACGAAAACGAAATACACGACGGTAAACGCGAATAAAAGATCCAAGTATAGATAAAAGCCAAAGATCGGCGCATCGCGCATTCGGTCGTCCTCGGAGAACGTTTGATAAACAATGTCAATGCGATTAAAACATAGAAATTGAACATTACACCTGTTCTCTTTTCTAGTTATATTTTTACTTTGTTTAAAGACGGGAATCTTACAGAAAATAATCTTATTTTGATTATGGGAAATTTAAAAAAATATATTAAAAGGAGAGTTTAATAGAGAAAAGTATCGAAATTAATTTTACAAAACTCTGAAATTTTATGATAACGATCCTTTAGAGAAAATTGCAAAGTGATAGGTAAAGGCAGAATAGCATCGAAAAAGCTTCTCGTATAACACCGCTTAAAAGTTTCTCGCCGCCATCCTTGACGTTCGGAAATAAATTCGTTCGAGGACGCGGCTCCAGAAAAGTAACCCAGCTGCCTCTGGAGGAGACAGCATTCAAGGAAAAAGTAGAGGAATTGACCTCCATTTATTGAAATTCGTTCGAGCTCTCGATTCTCTCTCTCGAATCGTATACTCGTCATTGGGACAGTGGTAACAATCATCGCGTAGCAACTTGGCTGTCAGCGTCGATCAGTGCAACGCGTCGTGTTTCCCCCTCGCCTGTTTCTCTCCCCCCGTGCATCTCCGATGGTGCATCCCACCCCTTTCTCTCGTACCTCGTTTCGCCTCCGAAGTGTAGCTCTCCCACCTCACATCGCGGGCACTACCACCGACATCCCAGTGCCAACCACCCTTCCCTTCCACGGCATCCCACCCCTGCTATCACAGCTTTCTCCGCTCCTCCTCGCCTCCGCTCGTTCCTGCAATCCCCCTTCAACCACCACAAGGACCGAGGTATTGATTCCCCTCGCGGTAGCAGCTCCTCTTCCCTGTTCTCCAGCGGCAGTCCGGAGCGAAGCGCGTTCGCGGCTGCGGACTTGGTGACATCCGCGCGTAAGCGAGAAAGAGACGAGGAAAGAGAAAAAGGAAAAAAGCAAGCGAGAGAGAGAGAGAGAGAGAGATAAAGAAAAAAAAATAATAAAAGAGTTCCCTACATCCCAAGAAGTGCAGCTTGTTCGCTTAAACTGATCGCAATCGGTACCAACATCGGTCGCGAGACCTAACCGTTTCCAGCGGTGACAAAACTCCGCGGCGATGACGAGAGTGCTTGGTCGCGAGCTCGCATGCAAGGGGGCCCATCGATCGACGAGCGCGTATTAACGACTACGCATTAGTAGCTCGAGGACGAGCGAGCGACCTCGTGGAGAACGCGACGCGGGCACGACGCAGCTTCTTCTCCCTCTACTCAGCATCCACCGCTGCTCGCACCCGCTACCGGGGCGCTCTTGGAGAGTGCGGCTCCCGCTGATGCGCTGATGCGCTGATGCGCCGATGCGCGGGCGCCGGAAGTCGCCGAGCCGCGCGCGGTACACGTCCCCGGACACGTCGGCAGCGGCGCCAACGACTCTCGACAGCCCGCTGGAGAACGCGATGAGGACGCGCGTTCTCGTGTAAACGACAGTTCCGAACACGTAAATCACGTCCGATCCGTCTTCGGCAACGAATCCACCGCCCCTGCAGAAAGAGAGAGAGTATTCTCGTGGAGATTTCCATCATTTCTGTGCGATCATCAAGTGCGAGATTGTAAACGTTTCACGATGGCGCGTCATCTGGAAGTGGTGACAAAGTCCTCGAGGGATTCTCCGCATTGACACGGGCTGGAAGTGCAGCTATCAGCTCGGGATTTCCGGTTGAACTCGACAGGGAGAATAATACCAGAGAAGTTCTTCGGAAGTCTTTCGAAGAATTGAAACCAATTCCCAAAAATTGCGAAAGAAGGATTCTCGCAGGACGTCATTGGGCTTTGACGACGAATCTTCGCATTATGATGCGAACCGGAAATTAAGTCGCGCTGCTGATCGCTCCTTCAGGAACTCGCGCGTACCGAATTTGCGGTCGCACGTGCGAGGTCGACGAGAAGCGGTCGCTACGTGCCGGCGTGTCTCGACGATGGCAACATCGTCACTGGGTACCTGGAGCCTCTTCTCCCCTCGCGTCAACGATCAGGCTGATTTCCGCCGTGGAATAACTTCCGGAGAATCAAATATAGGTCGATCGGCGAACGACTGACTTCAGCTTACCGATATAAAAGCTACGCGAGGGGAGAGATTTTATTAGATAGATTGCGTGAAAGAAAATATATTCAAAAAGGGGGCAGAGATCAGATAAGGTGTCAGAGTTTATTCGAGAGTATATCTGAGAAGTGGTTAGTTAAAGATTGAAATAATATATTTAAGATGAAGTTGAAGGTTAGATAAAGAGGCTGAGGGAGTGTACGATGGTTTACAGCGCATTTTTCTGCGAGAGAGGAGAAAATCGATGCTTTGAGAGGATACCTATAGCAATGTGTGGAAAAGGAGGGAAATCAGCTGGAGAGGAGCGAGGATCAACATTCAAAGAGAATATCTATATGTATACCTAAGTACAGAACGAGAGAGTATTTTTCTATGGATAGTTCGTTTCTATTATATAAAGAAGAAAGAAAGAGAGAGAGATAGAAAATATTCTATATATATTATCAATCATCCCCTGTCGTGAAGACGAGAGTTGGAGTGGCGTCGTCCACGATCGTCCGGCCGTCGAGGACGACGATATCTCCCGCTGCGCCCTTCTTATTTAAGGGAGGACTCTCGAGGAATTCATATGGATTCTAGTGCAGGAATTCCTCTGCGTATAAGTACCTGCGAACACCCGCGGCGGATCTTTTGCCGCGTTCTTCGTGCGTCATAGCCCACCCTTTGAATTTTCGAGATAGTTAGATTAGACCGCACGTAGTCACAAAGTTAACGTTAGGGAGTCTCTCTCTAAGTCGTGATTGATTTTAACAGTGCAAAAGACGTTTGCCTTAAAACAGAGGACTTTATTGAAAAATTCGAGGAAATTTCGAATTCTTTGAATATATAAATTCATCGTAAACTCGACGAATTCGAGTAGACCTGATGAACTCAATCAACGGCAGCTGTTTCGCTATCGTTCCAACGTAAACTTCCAGAATGTATACCGGTTGTTTACATTTTATCCGTCGTGCACATTTGTTTGGCGCCGATTGAGTATTGGATTCTGCGAGCTATAATTCCGGTGAGCAGCTGGCGAGTATATTATAATATTTAATTGCAAGAGAGAACTTTAACGAGGACATCGACTTGAACTTCAAGGTTCATTAAGATCGTGGAAATAAAAAAAAGCGATTCTCGAGACGACACCACCGAGCTTACGCATCGCGACAATCGATCGTACGAGAATATCTCATCGAGCTCCCCACGTGAATGTTTTCTTCTGCCGTCCGCGAGACAATAATGACACCGCCAGAGGAGGAACGAGACGCCGTGACCGGCGACGATCGGAAACCTGAGGATTCCATCCGACGGTCATCCCTCTTCTAGATACCACCGCGGGTTCCGCGTCTCTTCCTCGTTCATTCACCGCCGACTGCGAACGACGAATGATGGTAGAGCCGAGATGGTCGATCAAGTGTACGAATAGCACCCTGGACTTGCTGGACCCGAGCGACGATTACACAGATCTGAAGACGCAGCATCGACGACGTTGTTGGAAATACTTTTGCTGGTGCCGCAGGCATACGATCAGCGTGATATGCATTAACGAGTCGCGCAAGCTGTACTGGTTCAATTGCCGTAACGTGCAGGAGAAGGTGACTTACGGCTCGGGCGAGGGGTATTATCACAAATTACTCCGGCTGGTGAACGGCGCGCTCAACGCCTGGGCGCAACGCTACATCGACGGCCTGAGCGTGGCACGTCGCGAGATTATGTTGAGGATCAACGGCAGTGCGGAGAACAACATGAAGCTGTTAAAGGAGGGCTGTTACTGCCACTACCATCCGCATATGACGGCGGACGCGTGCAACGCCGACTTTCTCAGAAGAGTCGTAAGTTTCTGGGCCGACGAGAGCCTCAGGGGGATACGCGAGAGGCTCCGCGGCATGATGAATATTACGAAAAAGGTAGAGGACACGAATCGCGAATCTCTTTATATCTCTTCTGGAAGGAATGTTTCTCGATATTGTATATGTCCCCAGATATATATATTAATATATATATAGATATTTTCCCCGGTATTGCGACGATCGCACCAGGATATCGCTCGTATTATTGGCATGTGCTTCGGCCAGAGAAGCGAGAGTAGAAAGGACACCAGTCGAGTCCACACCTCCGACTACGCCGTTTCCGTTGGACTTTCGTTCGTCGACCCCCTGACTACTCGCACTCATTCTCGCACTCGATATTGCATCTCATTTTCATCTCGCCATCACAATAATTATATATGTACAAACTAGAAAAGAATTATACGTTACTCCAAAAGCGTTACATTCGTGGTAGGAATTAATAAAGAATCTTGAACGCGATAAATGAGCGAAAATAACGAGGGGATGGACAGCGAAAGCAGTGAAATTATTATTAGCACTTTGCATTTGCGACGCGGCTGTCTTTTTGTTGTAACGCGAGTAAAGTAGAGTATTTGGCATGTAACGCCTACGATAGTTCATGAAAATGATATTCTTGTGCAATTAAAAGGGCTTGTAAGCGAATCTCGCTAAAGTTGCATCGATACTAGTTGCCACCTTCGAGTAGCATGCGCTGAATAAAGCTATAAGAACTCTTTGCATCTCCACTGCAAATTGTTGGTAATGCGAATGTCATTCTTCTTAATTTGATATCCTTTTATTTATAATAATAGCCTGACATAATTATAATAATGTTGATTAATAATTGGTTACTTATTTATTTATCTGTATTTCATTTAAAAAGATTTAACACGGTTATATATAGGCTGTCTGATAATTGTTCTGACGGAGTTTATGGACATGTAGAGCGGACTAAACTGAGACGGAAAGTCTTTTACCATTTTCGCAATAGTTAGCAAAATATTAATTGCTATAAATTGCCGAAAATTGGTCTTTAATAATTTTTTACTCAAATATTATTATTGTAACTTTATAGAAAAACTGCAAGAGACAAAAATTGTTTATTTTCTTCTCATAGAGTTCTAAGAATGTTTTTAGAATTTTTTCAGAATTTTTTAATATCGTATTTTCTTATGTTGATAAAAATGAGAAAATGCAGTACTAAAAAGTTGATAAAAAATTCTGAAAAAAATTCGTAGAGTTCTATGAGAAGGAAATAAACAATTTTTATCTTTTGCAGTTTTTCTGTAAAGTTGATAGTATTTGAGTAAAAAATTATTAAAGACCAATTTTCGGCAATTTTTAACAATTAATATTTTGTTAACTATTGCAAAAATTGCAAAATAGTAAAGGATTTTTCGTCTCAGTTTAGTCCGCTCTACATGTCCACGAACTTCGTCAGAATAATTATCGGACACCCTGTATAATAAAAATCAAATAACCGAAATGAAATAACAATTGGACTACAAATTAAATTATTTATAACAATTACGAACAACAACAATGAACAGATGTTTTCGACTATGTTTGATGATAAACAAATAACTTTAATAAAAAAATTTTAATTATATAATTTCAGTAAATTGCATTGTGCGATAATAATATTTGAGAAAGTACATTTTTTAATGAATCAGTAAATTAAATTAAATTAAATTAAAATAAATATAATGTAAATATAGTATTATATATACATATATAAAACACAGTCCCTATATTTGGAATTCCTAATTGCACTTTTAGATAGAAGAAGAATTCTCGATGAATTATGTATATATAAAGCATCCTGTCATTGTCAGTAATCTCTAGATCTTATCTCTCTGCATATACCTAATCATAATCCTTTATCACCTTATTTCACGATCGCACAATACATTTTTTTCTACGCACATTTTCTGTCTTTTATACATGACATATATTTCTTTTTCATACATATATACGGACGATTCTGTTCCTTATAGAAGTTTATTAAATAGAATTATTAGATAGTGATTAATAATTATACTTATTTTGAGTTATTAAAAATACTATTATTTATTGTTTTTAATATTCAAAATAGGTAAGTAATTTTTAGTATTAAATTAGCAATATTAAATTAGATTTCTGTAAGGAATGTCGACAATATAACATTAAAATTTTATAAATTTATTTATATAAAGTGCAAATGAAAAAAAAAAATTTGAAAAGAACAAGAAATAATTGATTATAAATTTGATGCGGAGTCGTCCGTATTTGTCTCGATTTTCACAGTGATAAGCGCACTTACCGTAGCTAAAGTAAAATCTGACGTATTTTCCAGATGTCGGACGATGATAGGATGTCCCTCACCACTGCCGTCAGCGATGATGACGACGGCGAGAGTGCTATAAATTCGCCCTATCGGAAGCAGACCGGCACGGCTGCAGCTTCGTTCAATTGCACCGGTGCAGTTCGGAAGGCAGGGTACGTCTCTCATACTTCTTTATTTTTTAAAAATAATGAGCCTTGAGAATCTGTATATAGATATCTCGCATAATGTTGTGACACAGATATACGAAGGCCACAAACGAAGATCAATCAAAGTCCGTTTTTGTTCAGTTTCTAGAATATCGGATCGGACTGAGATTACCGGATTTTTAATCGAATATTATGATAATGACCAATGTTTATGCAAAAATTATCTCCTTTCGTTTATTGTAAATTGATTCAGATTAGCATAAATATGAATATACATACGAATGAATGGTGAAAATTTTTACATAATAAACATTTATCATTATGATATTATTCGATTAAAAATCTGGTAATCTCAAAATAAATTTAATTTGACGGGACAAGCGGGACAAATAATAGAAACAACAATAAATATATATAATATATAAAATTGTTTTTTAATATAATATAATTTTAATAAATTTAAATATAAGAAAAATAAAAAAGATGACAATGCAATCGGAATTTCTAGATTTCTCAGCGTGAAGAAATGGTTGTTGCGCAAGAAGCATCAAATCGAGCTAGCTAAAAAGAGAGGCTGGAGGGGTTATTGGGTCTGTTTGAAGGGCACCACTCTCCTTTTCTATCCCTGCGATTCACAGGAGAGTAGGGCCATGGAGGCAGCACCTAAACACCTGATCATCGTCGACGGTGCGATCATGCAGCCGATTCCCGAACATCCAAAGAAAGATTATATATTTTGCCTGAGCACCGCATTTGGGGACGCCTATCTGTTTCAGGTAACAAAATTTTAACGCGACTTTGCCCTAATCTGTAAAAAGAAATATATAAATAGTAAAGGAAATGTTATAGCTCGCAGATGTTTATTAAAAAGATTTTTCCGTAATGAAATATTCTTTACTTTTTAAACTTTTAATAGTAGAGAATTAATTAAATCAAAATGTGAAAGATGAAAACTAGACTTATACATAATTCAACCTAATTCGCTCAATTTGTACATAGTTTTGCTATTTTTATGTACAAACTTCTTAATTATCCCCCATCGAATATTATCGCAAATAGTATGCCAATTAAACTTGGAGAGTAAGACTGTAGGAAGTACTATACATGGCAAATTATTGGAAAGTCAAAGGGAACAATTATGCCAGCTCAGTTTGATCTCCGCACTTTAGTAGCCCTCGGGAGTGCATTAACCGCGCGAATTGTTAACTAGGTGTATTTAATTAACTCCGTCTCACGAACTCGTTCCCGGGTCACGCAACACGAACTTTTAATAGTCCACTGCCACTGCAAGCTACTTTAAAGCTTGCCACTTTAAATCACTTGGAAGCGTGAGCGACATCGCGAGCGACGATCGATCAGCTGGGCGAAATTTGCCGAGGCCGATGGAGAAGAATCGAAGATCCGAATTCTGGTTCAGCGAAAAAACATGGTGTGTTCGTTTTGTGTTTAGGCGCCGTGTCAAGTGGAACTGGAGAACTGGGTGAACAGTATTCACTCGGCGTGCGCCGCCGCGTTCGCGCGTCATCGCGGCAAAACCGGCACGCTGCACTTGCTGCAGGAGGAGATTTTCCGTCTGGAAAAAGCGATCGAATCGGTACGTAGAAAAAGTTGACTGATGTAATTTTGTTAGGCTCAGCTTGTTCTATAGAAGCATCAAAAGTTTAGAGGAAAGTGATAAAAAAGAAGCTTATGCATGAAAGAAAAGAACTATTTATTGAATGTGGGAGAAAATCTTGCAATTTTTTATATTATCAACTTATTATTAATTTATTAAGGAACATTTTATACAAGAATTATAAATATAAAGTTTATAAAACAGATTAAATATTTTTAATTAGAATCATTTATGAAATATTTTTAATTATGTTGCTTTTATTTTGAAACTATAATTTTTAATAAAAGGAAAGGAGAGAGAGAGAGAGAGAAAAGTAGGTCAATAATTGTATTGATTGTTTGTAGGACCACAAGATGAAGCATATGGCGGATCTTCAGCAATCAGTGGTTTCCGATGTCGACACCAAACAGCAGATCAACAATCAAATAGTACAGTGGGAGGAGAATCTGGAGCGGCTCCACTGCGAGCAATTCCGCCTGCGGTGCTACATGGCCAGTTTGCAAAGTGGCGAACTGCCCAATCCAAAGGTAAGCACGAACTTCATTGAAACGTCAGCTCCGAATGCAATATAGAATATTAACGCTTTTGTAGACCGGTATCAAAGGTACTGCATTATACCGTAACTCGCACTAGATACTCAAATAACATTTATATTGCATAAGATACCTAAAAGACGTCTTTTAGATGTCTTATGTCTAAAAGATGTCTTTTAGATATCTTATGCAATATGCATACCTGGGTACGATTACTTTGACAGAGAAAAGTCTCACATTTTATATCTCTTATATTTACAAATCTCGTATTTTACATCTTTTATATTTTTAGAATATACACATACATGCTATGATTATTCAGTAATTTTTGTTGTTGTAATACAATAATATTTTCTTGCATATAATTGTATATGAAAATGTTGCACTCATCAATATTCATAATAATAGAAAATACTTTGAATATTTATATTTCGTAAGAATATATATATATGCCTCGTTATATTTTTCTCGCAATTTTGTGAATAAATTAATGAATTTATATGAAAATCAATATTTCATAAATATTCTTCATTCGTGATATATTTTTTATTTTTCCGATTTAAACATATTAGCTTGCACAGTCGCTTTCATGCAAGTGTTCCTCTATATCGCGAAAAATTCAGAGAATTGTCGAATTAATTCTTACCCATATATACGGAAAGAACAAATTTATTGAAATATTTAAAAATTCAGTTAAATACAGATCTGAAAATAATTTCATTGGACCACAAAATATAAAATTATATAGAAAAATCACAAACTTGAAAAGCAATGCGTTGTAA
This sequence comes from Acromyrmex echinatior, assembly GCF_000204515.1. Next base: position 33,194 of record NW_011627326.1, on the reverse strand, counting down.
ACAACTTTGACATTTTGGCAATTAGCTTAAGATTTTTATTATGCTTTGAACGTCATACTTTGTAATTATTTTGATAACAAACAAGATTATTTTCAGATCTGTATTTAGTTCCCAGCAAGGAATAATTGGTCGATTAACTTCGAATTGATGCGATTTAATATCAAATCAATGTCATTCAATCAATCATTTCTGGCTGGATTAAATTTTTTAATACTTCAACAAACCGTTCTTTCCGCATACACACAACATATACGCGAGTTCTCGTCATTCGTTATCCAATGCTACGATGCGGAACGGACATATTACGCTCAATTCCAATCGCAATCGAACGGAACGCTGTGATCTGGTTGTAAACTTTTGCCGCTTTTGCGCAAAAGCTGGTTCTCTCTCGACTTCTCACTGGAAAACAATATTACGCGCTGCAATCTCTCTGCGCGGGTTGCTGCAATTGCTTGAAAAAAAAAAAATCATCTCTTTCGTTTCCCACAGCGTATACGCAATCAGGATTCGTTAGAGGTCCATCTGCGTCTCACTCATCTAATTTGCACCATTCGTTATGAGTGATATCGATCGTCGAGAGGGAAAACTAGGTGACCAGGCAATATCCGATAAATTAACGTTTTCACGATCGTAACAGTCAAGCGATTTTATTGACAGTGATAATTCATAATCAGCAACTGAAAATTGTATTGGAATAGACAATATTTTACGGAAGGGCAGTTCATTCTTTTTATGGCTTTTTTTTAAAGAGGGATATATTTCCGACAACCAGCGTTTCTGGATCTCTCTACATTATCTCTGAGAAGTCTCTTAAACCTATAATGTCATTTTTTTATGATTCTTCTTGCGAGAAAGCACATTTCTCTGAATCTGCTTTGAAATTCTGTGTTATCTGTGAGAAGTTTCTTAACACGTTCCGTGCCGGGCCAATTAAGTGACTTGATCACAACGCTGCGTTGGTTACTCACAATATCTTTGTTTGCATTTGTTAAATAACATTTATTTCATAATGATTATAAAAATTTCAAAAATTATTATAAAGAAGAAGGCCTAATGTATCATTATTGTATTATTATATATCATAACTATGTATTCACGTATAATATAAAAAATAATTTATAATTACATTTCTTTTTATAATCAAATGGCCTGAATGGAAAGTTTATCTCGAGTTATCGGAGTTATGATTCACGCGGAATGGAATGTATTAAACCTACAAAAATCCCAAAATTCTTTTTCTTTTCGAAGGCGATAACTTATTATGATAAGTGAGCAGCTTGATCCAAGATTAAATGAGCAATGTTCACGTCTTTCCCTCAGAGTCTACTGACGCATGTGTCTCGCGCCACAAAGCAAACGCTAAACAAACTGGGCGTGTTCACGGTGTCGTCCTTCCACGCGTTTATCTGCGCGCGTAGCCCGTCTCTACTGAATAATTTATTGGCGGGTCGCGGAGCGACGAAGAGACGACCGCCCCTGCTGTCGAGATCGAATAGCGGCTCCAGCAGGCGCTCGCTGCAGATCTCGTCCAGGGACGAGGAGAAGAGCGTGAAGGTGTCCGTGCCGGAAAATCAGGTACGATCGTCAGGACACCGGGTGAGTTGATCGACATTCTATGCTTCCGTTTACACTTAGAGTATAATAAGGATAAGACGAGCGCGACCCGGTGTTTCCTGTTTGTTGTTTCAGCTGGTCTCGGTGTTCCTGCGTGACGCTATGACCGTGGAAGAGTTCCTAGCTAGCGCGTGCACCAGAAAGAATCTCAATCCGATGGAGCACTTTGTGCGCGTCAAAAAGCGCCGGGATATGGAGGACCATAATTACTTTGTGCCACATAGGACTGATTTGATAGAAACCTATGTAAGTTCGACGGATCGAAATTGGCGAGTTTAAACTGAGTTTGAGGAAATGATTATGGAAGGTTTAAAGTAAAGTGTGCATTACGAATAAAAATGTCACCAATTACCTTGGATATAAATGAACAAAAGTTCTAAAAGTTCTTAAGAACGCATTTTAATAGAATTTAATATACAAATAAAAAAGTTAGAAACTTCTTTGGAATATATGAAAACATTATTTCTTAAATAATCGTATAATTAGATTAATCAAATAGAAAATGGAAATATTTGCGTTAAAAAAAATTGTTTTCCATTTTTTAAATAATCAAGCACTTTATAAAATGAATAAAGTTGTTGCGACTTCTAGTGATTTCTTATAATGAAAATTTGATGTAACTTTTTTGCTGCACGCAGTTGCATACGCACGAAATCGTGGAAGTCTGTGCCAAGATTTTATATCAAGTGGAATTGCAAAGAAACACTTTAGAACAAATGTGGGGCTTCTCCGTCGAGGCGGAGCTCATAGAAAACTCCGATAGGCAGGATGAGCTGTGCTGTTACGTTAGTAGAGTGGAAGACAAGAGTGTCGCCATGCAAAACGGTAAGCACCCCTTATCTAGGACAACGTCTAACTAAAATAAACGTCCCTCGAGTGCAACGATTAGAAGTTTCGATCGTTACAAGGTCTTTTTATTTCTCCTCATTTATTAGCGATCATTTTTTCTTATTGTCAGCCTCTATTATATCTAAGCACTGTTGATCTTTTATTAATTGATTAACTTTACGTTATAAAATTTTGAAATAATAAAATAATAATAATAAAAAAATTAAATTAAATTAATTACAAAGTTTATATAGCTTTTACTAGAATTAGTATTGATTTTTTTTACTAGAAGAATTGAAAGAGTAAAGAGAAATTAACAAATTGTGAAATTAATATGGATAGGTTTGCGTTACATTAATGTATCAAATTCCAAAGGAATGAAAATGATGTCGTGTTGTAGAAGATTACCTCGCTTATTCACTCTCGATTTAACTTCTTGCGGATCTTAAAAGATGACTTATGTCAAGGTCCGATTTATTAATTTTCTTAGACCGCATCGGCGCCAGGATGTGCAAGGACGCCATTGAAAAATCATCGATTTTCCGCGCATCGTCGCTTGCTCGTTGAACAGAGTCTCGTGCTTACGGTTAAATGAAGCGCGTATAACGCGTATAAAAAAAGAAATATGTATAGAATAAAAATATATGTATATATTGCATATATGTGCACACGCCGGGGGTGGGACGATCTTAGGGCCGCAGGCGCGAACAAATCAGAATGACATTTAGCGCCGCCTTTCCGTAAATCCTGTCTAAATTTATCGGGCAGCTTGCTCGTTAAACACGATCGAAGGGAGCGACTTATTATAGTTGCGAAAGATACCGAGCTGAGCGGTTGGATCATCTTCGCAGGCACATCGTGAGGCAGCCGCGAAAAATGTCAGTCGGAATTAAAAGATACTTACACTACTTAAAAGATACAGTAGTCGCTATAATTAACGTTTTTATTGCATTGCAAATCCTAAGTTTATGAGTGTTGGTGATAAAAATACTTGGACGATTGTTTATAAAGTAAAAATTGTTCATGTCAACGATGAAGACTGATTATACAATTCCGCTAATCTTCGAACGTTGTCAGCCAACGATAAATATTTGATTATCAATGAAAATTTTAAGCTGCAAATATTCTTCTCCGACACAAATCCTCTTTAGAGAGGATAAATTTTCACATGGCGACTCTGGTTTCAGGAATCATTAAGGGCGACGAGATTATGGTAATCAACGGCGCCATCGTGAGTGACCTGGATATGATGTACTTGGAGAGTGTTCTACAGGAGGAGGTGGGTCTCTGTATGATGATGCGATCCTCCAGAACGGAGCCACCGGATCTCACAGGCATTATGCGAGTTACCGATGACATAATTGAGAGCCTGGTCTGTCCGCCGCCGCCTACTGACCCACCAGTAATCAGCGAAGAAATGATTTCCGGTCTGATTGTGCCGGCACCTGGATGGAGTGAGTCCTTTCGTCCTATTCTTCAAGAAATTGTTGCATTAAGGGCTATTTTTATTACTGCTATTACTGAAGATTATATTACTTCTAAAGTAAACCCATTAAATTAATGGGACATGTAAATCACAAAAGTAAATTACGCTGAAGAAAACACGTTGCTCTTGAAACAGAATACATCAAGGCACGCGATTAATTCTTTTATTGCTGAGTGCGACGCAATTTATATTTTACTAAAATATAGCGACAGCGAAGTAATGAAAATTATTTTAGATATTGGAAAGTTGATTTTCTGACACAGTAAAAATTAAATTCGTGTAACGTAATAATTAATTAAAAAATGTTTTCGCCTGTTTATTATTTTTATAAGAAGTTTTATCTCAAATTATATATTGTTTCTTCCAATAATAAATTATCATAAATAATAATTATGCGTTACTTTTAATACAATGAAAATTACTATCAATAAATTATATAGAAAAAATTATATTATTAATTAATATAATTACGAACTTTTGTACGTTATAGCACATCTTAATATAAATTTCATTTTATGATGCAGGCAAGGAGAACATTATGCAAGAATGCTCGTCAGCCAGCCACGCGGATAATAAACAAAGCTCGCGCACAAATTCCTTTGAGATTGAGAATCTTTTGAAAACTGCCGAGCAAGTGACAGTAATCTGTCGTTCTCCAGGTGAGACCAGAAAGTCAAGTCCCACCGGAAGTGTAGTCAGTTCCCACTCACAGGCTCTCACACCAAGCCGGCAGCTAAGCGACGCTGAGAAGCTAAAGAAAGTGATTTTAGAACTGATTGAGACTGAACGGACTTACGTAAAGGTAATAAAAATTGAATATTATAATTTTTATAGATTGATGATTTGTATATATTTCGATATTAACAGATTAATGGGGCTGACTAATGAATTTCTTCCCGTTTGTGTTTCATAGAATTTAAATAATTTGCTGGAGAACTATTTGGAACCCCTTAAACGCGAGACCTTCTTGTCGAACGCGGAGATCAACGCGCTGTTTGGTAATATTCAGGAAATTGTCACGTTTCAACGACAGTTCCTGCAAAATCTCGATCACGCCATCGAGATGGAGGCCGATTTCAACAGTTTTGACCATCCGAGTCAATTTAAGGTGCGCACTTTCGATTCAAATCTAATTACATAATTTATAATTCATTTATTTGCTCAATAGTTGACTGATAAAAGCAAAATTATGTTTTATAAATCAAGAAAATTAAGATTGATACATTTGAGACTTTTTATTATTTTTAAAGCAATTTAAAATTTAAATATTTAATTATATAAAATAATATATAATTATTAATAAATATTATAATTATTAGACATTTTTAGAAGTTTTTCTCATATTTCTTAAAATATGAAAAATGATATACATTGTTTTAATAGCATAAATATATTAGTATCAAAATATAATATTGCACTAAATTATTTTGATTAATGAGTTTCGAGGCTGAAATGAACTCTCATATCACTTTTCATGGCTGTTACAGGGAGTCCTGTTTTCCATTGGAAGTGCCTTCTTATATTACGTAAATCACTTCAAGCTATACAGCTCGTTTTGCGCCAGTCATTCGAAGGCTCAGAAAGTTTTACATCCAAGTAAGTTTCTTCTTGAAATACCTTGATCTCTTTTTCGCGAGTACCGACCTTCACTTCCTCGTCCATATTAACGTCTGATCCTTCGTAATCGATAATTCATTTGCCGGGAATAACTTCAACCTCAATCGCTACTCTCTATAAAAGTTACTCTCTATAAAAGTATTGTATCCGGAAAGTTATCCGATTTATTATTCGTGTCAACCTTCCGCAAGTGGATGACATTTTTGTGTCGCTGGAGGCTGCGCCATTAACCATTCAAAAAGAACGCTCGGTCATTTTCTACGTCACGCATTTATTATTCTGTAAAATTTTATCTTATATTTTCTAAAATTTTAATACTAATTAAAGCGTTGCATTTGCCTATTCAATTTTTAATGTAACAATTTTATGCAGAAATGCAGAAATGTCCTAGAATCTGAATTTTAATGACAATCTGAAAATATTAATGACAGACCGGATGAATGCTTTTTTTTTTCATGCAAATCGCATTTCTTATCATTACGACGGAACGAAGCAATCTCTCGATAATTATCTAAGATAATTGACAATTTCAGACGAGGGAAATCAAGCTTTACAAGAGTTCCTGCAAGCAAGAAATCCCCGGCAGCAACACTCATCGACCTTAGAATCGTACTTGATAAAACCTATACAAAGAATACTTAAGTATCCGCTGCTATTACAGCAGCTTAGGAATCTCACCGATGAACGAAGCGAAGAACACCAACACTTAATCGGTAATTATCACGAACAATTTAAGACTATCAGGGATTTAATCACAATATGTAAATTGCAGAGGCGCTCAAAGGCATGGAAAAGGTGGCGGAACACATAAACGAAATGCAGAGAATTCACGAAGAGTACGGCGCTATTTTCGATCACCTGTTCAGGCAACACCAAAAGTCCTGCAAACAGGTGAGTCCCTAGAGAAGAAAAATATAACAAACACTACATAATAATTTATTCGAAAATTAGTTAGGTAGATGTAATTTTCAGTTATTTTTTGTGTTTTAACAAGTGATAACGTTGTATACCTGAAAGTTCGAAAATATTATTTTATAATTTAAAAAAAAAATAGAAATCTCTTTTAACTCTTCTTAATTATTATTGTTAGATTTTACGTTGAACTTAGAATTTTCTTGTTCTGATTACATAATTTGAATATAATTTTATATAATTTTTTAATTACATTATACAGAAAATAGCTTAGAATATCGTCGATTAACGCATTCATTTCTTGACAGCCGATCGACTTAAGTCCAGGCGATCTTTTGTACTATGGCGGTGTCGAATGGCTCAACATTTCCGACTTTCTCGGCAAGATAAAGAAAGGTCTCGAGTTGCATGCGATGTGCTTCGTATTTAAATCGGCCGTCGTGTTCTTATGCAAAGAGAGGTTGCGACAGAAAAAGAAGCTCATGGTCAGTATCCATATGACCCATTTTTCTATATCGATGAATAGATTCTCGTAATGCTTTTAATACTCAAGAAGTCATTGTGTCTATTTTTATAGGGAGTTTCAACGAAGGCTAACTCAAGTGAAGTAGAGATCATCCGTTATCAGGTGCTAATCCCGGTGACGGAAGTCCAGGTCAGGGCTAGTTCCGCCAAGGATATGGAGTCCCACTTCTTGTGGGAATTGATTCATCTAAGAAGTCAATTACAAAGGAGATCGGAGAAAGTATACGTGCTATCCAACAGGTATTTTCCTAAAATTCTTTTTATATCGATTGATTAATTATTGAATTGACGAATATAAATTGAAACAAATCTAAATAAAAACGAGCGAAAATAAATTCTCTAAAAAACAAACCATCTCGATTTATTAAATTTAATAATAAAATAACGCAGTTTGATCTGTATCCGTGGCAATTGATTTATGGCCATTGATTGCACTTGACTGCAATCAATTACGCAACGCAGCTAATATAATTTTGTCATTATAAATTGAACAAGAAAATTAATAAGATATATTGTCAGATTGGAAATAAATTGCTGCTAAATTAAATAAATATTTTGTTTATCCAATTGCCAGTATTTTAATCAAATTGTTTTCATGTTGCAAACCAATATATTCCGCTACACTTTTTACATTCTTTTTTAAGCAAAATCTATATATACATACAGTGTTTTTTTTTTCTAAAACTATTTGCTGACAACATATATTCATAATAATATGTTTTTGGATCGAGCTATTTCTTAATTGCAACTGCTAATGCAGTTAATGATGCGTGAATTATTGTGTATATTCGCCAGTAATTACATACAAAATATACATACAATATCGCAATACGATTCGATTCTGTATTAGTGTTCTTCAATGCTTATTATAGAATGGGATAGCAATCGAGTTAGACTGAATCTTCTATCCATTACAATCCATATCAATTAAGTGTTTAAAATTATTAGTCATATAAAATAATTGAAGTCCATAATGTTGAAATGATTTGACCAATAGATAGAAGATGAGATCCTAAAAGAAATGATAACCAGCAATACTAACAGAATGTTATTGGATTTTTTATCATTGTACAAATAATTAAACAATCTCCTTATCTAACGTTGCTTCAAATTTTCATTTACAGTACAACAGAATTCCGTAATGCGTTCCTGAAGACGATTCGGCAGATCATCCGTGAGTCGGTGAGAAATATGAGCATACCTTCGACGAAGCAGAACCTGAGTCAGGCGCCAATGTCGATGGCACCGCGAATGTCGACCGGTCACGTAGAAAAATTTAACAAACAACAGATTGGTCAGGGCCAGACGCAGAACGGAAATGGTGTGACGGGTACGCTGTCGAAAAAGGCGATGAAGCAGCAGCTGCTGTCCAGTTCTCAGAAGCGCAAATACAGCCACTCGAAGCAGCCAGTGGAGCACGAAAGTTCAGAGGATAAGGATCAAGAGGACGCGCCGGCTCCCCAGCAGCAAACATTTCGCTCCAGGAGCAAGACCATAAGCGACACTTCCGGTAAGACGAACTTTCGTAAGACTCAAAATAAGTTTTAATTTTAAGCAAAATCTTCCTTTGTACATACATAGATTCTGATATGTAAATTTATAATCCATAATTATTTATATCCATCAATTTTAAAAAAGTTTTTCATTTATATTTTAAATTCATTAAAAAAATTTAAATTTAAGATAATAAAAGCATGAAGCGATATAATGATTCAATTATAATGGATAACATTATTATTGATAAATTATTCAACGCTTTATTATTCTGGGTTTTAGGCGAAGCGAAGGTCGAGATGGATTCGGGTACAAAGTCGGAAGGTGAGGAAGATTCACAGGCTTTTTTAGGCGAGAAGAAGACGACTCTCGGCCGCACACCTAATCATCTGACGCTGAGCACTACGTCGACTATCTCGGCGGGAAGTACTGGCAGCCAGGCTAGATTGATTCAGTCTTCCCATCAGCCTGAGAATTACCAACCTATTACCGTCAAGGAACTTGGTGAGTGTAGCATTCTTTTTCATCTGCCAGAATTTATGTCAAAGCTTATTATTAATTAAAATTTATATATTTCAATTAAATCTTTTTAAATTTGATTAATAATCAATTGAAATCTTTCAATCTCTCATTAATAAATAGCAATTAAATAAATCTACCCCAATTATTAGGTGTTGGAATTAATTCGTAGCGTTTTTTAATGAAAGAATGTTATTTATTTCACATGAGCATTAAAAAATACATTAATGAAAGTACTTCCCATCACTTGTAAAACGCTACGAATTAATTCCAACACCTAATATATTAGTGTATCGATTTTTGTTTTAATCAATGTGAATAAATGGAAATTTTTAATTTAATAATCCAGTAGAATTTTCGATACGTAGTATTATATTTTTACTTGGCAGTTATTTTAATCATTTTTAATATTACACGGAGAGAAAAAGATTTTGCTGAAAATTTAAAATCTTGAAAAAGAAAGGTCTAAAATTTTGCTTGAACGGATCTGAAAATAATTTTGTTGGGGCCATTAAAATAATGTTGTTGGAAATTGGTTGATAGAATATCACATTTTTTCATAGATTGATCATCATTTCTTAGTTTCCAATATAATTATTTTAATGGTCCAACAAAATTATTTTGAGAGATCCGTATCCAACAAAATTTTAGAGCTTTTTTTCCATATAATATTAGGACATTTGTAATAAGTCAAGTACCCAGATAGCACACAATATTTACAAAATGTTTATAAATATTTATAAGATTTATTTTAAATACTTTGTGAATATTTTGTGATCTTAGATTGCACAGATCATAAATATTTATTATAAATCTTATGAAATATTTATTATAAATGTATAGTAAATACTATAAAAATACATAATGAGATATTATAATCCAAGTAAAAAATATTTATTAAAAATATTTATGTATATTTATCATATAAATATTAAATATCTATATTTTAACAATATTTCGAATAAAACTTTATATAAAATATGTATGAAATATTTATATAACATTTCAAAAAATGAATATTAATAAATATTTATCATAAATATTCTGTGCTATTTGGGTACATATTTATATATCAGATATTTTATCAGATATAATAAAATTTATTATTTTGTTCTCTTAAAAAAAAATATATAAAGCATGAATCCTTAATGTATCGCGATAGGCTCGCCGATCTGGAAGCCACGGGAACTACCCTCCCTGGGGGAGGCTACCACGTTGCCGCGCAAGGGTAAGTCGGCTGGCGAGTTTGCGGACATGAGCTCGAGCCATAGCGCCTCCCGAAAGTCTCTGATAGAAATCAACAATTCTGCTCAACAACCTAACTTTAATAATCACGTTTAAGTTGGATAATATCGAGGCTGACTCGCTAACGATAATACCATTAAGTTCCGCCATCGCTATTAAACGCGATCGGCACTACCACCACCACCACCACCACCACCACCACTACCACCATTACTACCATTATCACCACCAACGACATCACCTATCATCACCAAGCGTAATACACAGAGATAATTATTCGATTATTGCGATTACTACGATAACGATACGTGAGGGACACGCATCCGCCGCCCACGTGGAAATTCGCGAAGATTGCGCTTTCTCCCTCCGATCTCTTCCTCATTTCGTCTTCCAGCAGGAAATCCGTGTTCGCGTGTATGTGTGAGACGCAGTCGATTGCACCGTTTCTACGGGAGCAAGCGAGATGCTCGATCGGGCTTCCACCTTGCTCTGAAGAATCTGATAGAATCCGAGTATCTTTTCCTCCTTCGTCTTTTGGCGGTTGACGTATTTAAATAGCTAAACAATAAATAAGAAAAAAAAATAACGACATAATATTAAAGTTAAGATAAAGAATGTGTCATTAAATTAAGATAAGAATGCCCGATTTATGGTAAATAGTTTTGATTTTGACAATCGTAACGCGGATAATCCCAAAGTTGTAGAAGGTCGAAGCGATGCCGAGCAGACCGCTGGCTCTGAAAACGAATAATCCAACGGCGAATAATAAATTATTAACGAATAGCCGCTCTAGTTCTTCGTAATGAAACGTCGATCGTGAAAGACTGGAATAATAGAATGAATAATAAAAAGTCTCCGAGCTCCAAGATGCTTGCTTCATTTAAGTTCATTTTTTTCAATTGTACGTTCTATACACATTGTTTCTTATTAGCTTTGTTTCTCTTTAATACAGCTAACGTTATAATTGCGATTATAACATTCAGCTTTAATCTTAGTAGGAAATCCCTAAAAGCCTGCGTTTGAAGTTAAACAAAAAAATTTTGGTATCCATTTTTATACGTAAAAATTCGTTCATAAACATGAAGAAGACGATTTCTTTCATATTGCTCGAGTATTTACGTATAAAATAAAGTGCTTGCCATTCCATAGCAATCTGTACATATAAGTACACGCAGAAAAGGGAGAAGTTCTTAAATAATCGAGGTTGTAAGCGCAACGTGCCTGAGAGACTTAAGAACGATGGGTCGAACCGTCGCCTCTCGGATGTCTCCATTTTATAGCATCCATCGGCATAATTTTAACATCGCCGGTTTTACGAGACGTAATTCGGTCGCCTCTTCAAGAGTCGCCAGCGATCGAGGCTACATCCTTCGATCCTGTCGCTCCTATTTCCGCGTGGACGGCGGCGCAGACGATCCGGAAAGATAATCGACTCTGTATATAATGTAATGATATTTATCGTCATACCGCGTCACTATAATTACACGTAACCATGTTTGCGATCGAACGCTCGCGCGTAGGCGCGCTCGTTACGTTGTTTCCCATCGTTCCACCACCGTTCTCCCACATCCTCCCATTTTTTTATTATTATACAAAACCGTCGTGATGCGCGTCACACCATTGACGATCGCCGGATGACGCGAGGACTGCGAGAGCAGTGCGAGAGAGAGAGAGACTTATAAGACCCGCATTTGAAAAAAAAAAAAGAAGAAAAGAGGAAGAAGAAATGAAGAGATGCTCGAAAAAGCGATTCGCGCGCGTAGCGAGTAAGTCTTAGCAGCTAAAGAGAAATCAATTAAAATATGTCGTGTGTATATATATGTATATATACATTATATATATATACATATATACATACATACACAAAAAATATATGTATACATATTATACATACGGAGTATTATGTGAGAGAGAAAGAGAGAAAGGATGGATTTATGAATTGCATTGTAACGTCGTCCACGGTTCCCTTCCCCCCAAAAAGGAAATAAAAAAAAAATCATTCCGCCGCGTGTTAACCTGTTTTCAGGGTCAAGCATCCTCGCCAATATAGCAGACTTTATTTTTAACGTTACTTAAGATACAAAAGAGAGCGACTGAGCGAGCGAGAGAGAGTCTATATGTGTGTATGAGGAGAGAGAGAGAGAGAGAGAGAGAGAGAGAGAGAAAGAGTGACAGGGAGAAAGAGAATGAGTGAGTACGATGGTCAGAGTGCTCGAGACCGAAGCTGCGAGGTGAGAATGCGCTGGCATAACGAGATGCACTAAAGGCCCGTGATTAGCGTGCAGGGAGAATGAACGAGAGAGAAAGAAAGGAAGAGAAAAAGAGAGAGAGAGAGAGAAAGAGAGAAAAAAAGAGGCGCACACTCGTACTTTAAAACGTACATATTGAATTTTAGGGACGGCGAACAGTATCGGCACCGAAACCCTTCACGATAATCCGACACATATACCGCGTTGTTGATGGGTATTACGATAAATTAAGAATGGTATCGAGGGATTAATACGTGTAAATTAGACGACAGAAAGTATCCACATAGACGTATACTTACAACCAAAAAAATATGTATAAATAAAAAATATATATACACACACACACACACACACACACACGCACACGCACATATTCACACATCATACATGTACGTTTTCATACGTGACATGCAAGTACTTACATGCACGATTGGCGGTGGGAGTTGAAGGTGTTCCCTCAGAAAGAGAGAAGAATATTTTCTCATGATTCTCTTTACGAAGATTATTCCAAAAATGGTTTTTTTTTTTTGCGGACATCTCAAGATATTCCGGGAATATCCTCAAGAATTTCTTGAGACTCCTAAGAGCATTCAGAGAATATTCGAATAATATTCGAAGAATATCCGGAGAATGAAAGCGTTCGAAGGATATTCGCCAAGAAGAGAAAGACATTCTGGATACCCTGTCACCTCGCATCGCCATGTGCAAAACCCTTATGCATACTCGAAGTACGCGGATGTCGCGCGCAACGTAATCGATCAGTCTTATCGAACACGAAAGGAAGACGTTCGCGAATTTGCGGCGACCGCGTTTCCTGAATAGGACAATAAAGGAACGGATCTGATGACGTTTGAGACAGCGTCACGTCGACGCGCCGGTTCTCGCTCGAGGAAGTCTCCGACTTTGGTATTGTTCTTTTATCTATTGATTCGGTTCCAGCTATGGAGTTAGCGTTGATCACTGAAACCGATTAGCGGATCCGGAATCGTACATTGCGAGCTTAGATCCTCCTCGACGGCAGCTCGACGTTGGCACGACGATGCCTCAGGTCGCCTGGATCTTGCTGAAATTGGGTATTGACGCCTCTATGCCAGTATCGATTGCGCCTTTATAATATCGCTTGCGATAATCTTCTTCAAGACTTTCTGCAGCGATATCATTAGCGGGGATCAATCGGGATACCGTAGGGGAGTATGGAATTATCATTTAGAGATCGTTAACGTCTTCCTTCAGCGTTCCGAATCAATGATCGTGGACAAATAAAAAATTTAATTGCCGATTAACGAAATTTGATATAGTCATAGTACTGATATACGCACATATTCAGCACGTTGTTATCCGTGACGATTTACAATTTCGAATGAGCGCGCGCCTCGTCATGATTTTCGTGCTTGAAGCGAAGCATATAACATTTTGATATTATAATATTGTAATATTACGATATTGTAATAATATAATATTATACAATGTTATATTATATATATATATTATAAGTTTATACAGATATACGAGAGAGATCGTACCGCCGACGCTGCGCGCAACATCTAGAAAGAGAGCAGAAAGAGACTTCGTTCAAGAAATTTGAAAATCGACGAAGAATCAATAAGAATTGAATAACGTGACGAATTTTCCGCATTAATGCTTTTCGGAAAAGGCGATTGCGTCAATACGAAAGAAAAAAAAAAAGTCGTGTTAATACGTATTCGCGAAATCGCGTCAATTATTAGTATATTTCCGAGGAGTATAATTATACGAGTATCTACTAATTATACCGGATGGAATACTATTGTACAGTGTGCATAGAAAGGCGAAGACGAGGGACGGGTGACGCGTTTGATCCTTTCCTTTTCCTTCGTGGCGAACCGCGCGAGCCGCGGGAATTTTATCCGTGACATTTAATGAATGTTTTATCGAACGCTGTAATATTGCTTCCATCTCGAGCGCGTTACCACGCATCTGGTGTGCGTGCTTTAACACAGATTTCTTACGATTTTACGAATCCACCGCGAATACCTGAGACACGTTGCTTTTGCGAAATCGCATTAAGTGGTAAAATTCGTCAACTTGACTGCCAGTCGATCGTCAATATCGCGATTTTCATAAATTTTCTTGCTTTTGTTCGTATCCGTTTTGTTTTGTTGTGTAAATTCGAGCAATGTTAATTTTTTTATAGGAATTATTAAATTTATATTTTCAAGGATTGCAATATTTTGTACTTTGCTTATATCTCGCAAATTATTTATTAAGTTGTCAGTAACCCGGGAAAAAATGTTTTATAATTATGTATAAAATTATATGTAACTATATAAAAATTGAGATACTTTATATACAATTATATATAAAATAATTATATATAAAATATGTTCATATATAAATAACATTTTTTTTCTAGGAAATAACAAAAGATCGAAGCTATTATTTTCAGGAAAAAAGGCGGGCAGTCAAGAATGTGTAATAGGGATCGATTTTGTCTTGTAAATTCTTTTATTCTGAAAAATCGATCGTGCGTTCGCCAGATTTATCTTGAAACATGACAAGATGACCAAGGACGACAAAAGCTCTTTCTTTTTTCTTCCGCTTAAAATCGAGTATGTCATTACGTACGTATGTCATCCTGCTATCCTATGCAAGAAGAATCTCTAGAAAGGTAAAAATGTCAGAGAGAATCGAATTGTAAAATCATGACATTTAAGAAATTTTTTCAGGGAGACACGTTCTTCGAAAAAAGTGTCAGAATCTTCTTTTCTTTGTTTATCGAAGAACGTGTCAGAAAAGTGTGACGAACGTGGTGCCAAAATTGCCATATAGCAATAATTAGTAGGATTAATATCAGACTGACTCATAATAGTGTTCAAGCACGGGAGTTCGTCGGAAGGTGAAGTCTTAATGAATTATCGCCGGACTAATAATCGCGACTAATAATCGCGTGATAAAACTTGGGCGATTAATAACTGCTGATATTAGTAATCACTGACTAATTATGTCCAACGGCGCATACAGGAAATTTCGAGTTACTACTGGAAGAATCAAGATCAAATCTCTTAACACATCAATGTGAATGAACGGGAATTTATATAGAAACTTGATAAAAAGCAAAGATAAAATTATTATATATCTCGAATGACTTGAACAATTTAATGCTGCAATTCTACACTTTCATTTTCCTGAACAATCATTTATGATAAGCAACGAATTCGTTAATCATATCGTAACTTTTATGAAATATCAAGTTATTGTTAATTTTCGTTCAAGCGAACGAGACAGCAGAAACTATCATCTGAAATAATGACGTGTATTAAAATTATTTTATTGCTTCGTATAATTTAAGTAATTTTTTCTAAGAAAAATTGAGGCCGACATTTCTAATGGCTTCGGTTTTGTTCTATTTACTTGATTAATTCACACCGAAATATTTAAGCATTAAAATCTGTTTGATGGAAAGTAGGATTTCTCTTAATTAGATTTATTCTGATTGGTCCAATTCCGAATTGTAACTAATTACTTGAAACTCGTTGCTGATTAACGTTAACAAAGAGGATGGCAGGAACGGATGTCCGTCACGTAGACACGTACACGGACACAAATTACGTGCGATCGCGTGGGACACATACACGAAACAGTTCACACGAAATATATCTAATAAGGCATCGGTTAAGATCTGACAGCGAAAAAAAAAATAATAAGATACCTACTTACTAATTACTATAGGCGAGAACACACGTGCAGATTTAAGGAAAAAAAATTTACGGAAGACCTTCTGTTGCTCGAATTATTGCATTGTCTACTATATATAAATTTTATTGTATAAATTCTGTCAAGAGAGAGGCGCGTCTCCGAGCGAGAGTCGATGTTTCTTTTTCTCCTCGACCTCCGTGTCCTTCCTTTCGTCTTTCCTTTCCGTGTCGAAGGATCTACGAGGACATTCGAGAAAGAGATGCTGAGGAAAGTGCGTAACGCGTCCGAGGAGTCGCTCCTGCGCGGATAATAGCGATTATAATTAAGTTACTATCGCGATATCGAATGGTACTGCTTTTAGACGACATACAAAATTCACGATCGTACGAAGTCTAATCGTTTTCTGTCTAAAGTCTCGCGGAGGACAATCTTGGATGTCCATCTTAGATGGTCTGCGATAAACGCAAAGTCGATTTATCTTTTTTTCCACGACATAAACGTTATATCTCTGATAAATATAAGTCCACTCCACAGCTGTGTAAACAATGTAGTAAGCACGATTGTCTCTTGTGCATTTGGAGTGCGGATGCTTTTCTTCGTGTCTATGATATACGTATAAATGACAAAAAGCCTCTCGTCGCCACCTTATCGCAGCCAGGTGTCTTCTATCCAGAGTTTAATCGAGCTTAAGATAGTGCGCCTTATATCTAGCTTTATCTTTTCATTTAAGAAATCTCGTAAAGTATTTAAAAACATGATATCAAGGGTTAAGGTTCATTCAACTATAGGCATTTCTAAAGATACGCGTATAAATGTACCAAATTGTATCATCTCCAAAAATCATTTGTTTCATATTTATGTTCGCCGAATCGTGGAAATTCTACATACAAAATATAATAGATAAAATAAAAAGAAAAGATTGAAAAAAAGATCGAATAGCAGATGATATTGTAATATTCTGTAATATTTATATAATCTTCCATAATTTTTTATTTTCAATTAAAAAGATGTAAAAATATATTCCGCAAGGAAAGCGAGTTAAATAGTTGTTTAAAAATTACATACTTTCGAGAAACTTTTGTAAATCGATGCCAGAAATTTATTCCTGGATATCCTGGTGTCTATTGAGTATTTTCATGAAAATGGTCTGGGAAAAGGGTTGAACGAGCCACCATCCGATTATTCGCGATTCCCGACGAATCCAACCCCAGATTTACACACTTTCCTCGGTGATAAGTCAGATCGGAGAAAACAATAATCGAACAAGGTCGAGACACTCTAGCTCGGAGACGTATCCCAAATAGTTGGCCTAGTACCAAGTTTCATATTTTTCGCCCCCCCCCTCCCCGGGTACGCAGTGGATCGTCGAACGATTGATCGTCTATTGTATGATTATTGACATTCTTCCAGAAATTTTATTGATAGATATATATAAACTTTATCGCTACCGTTGAACATAGTAATATTTGGGGGTATATACGATTAGGGCGATACCTTCGGTATTTATTGGGGACACTGAGAATACTATATTGAGAGAGGGAGAGAGAGAGAGAGAGAGAGAGAGAGAGAGAGAGAAGAGAGTATAAGGGAACGAGAAAGGGGCTTCAAAGAGAAATGTGGGATTAGTAGGATTATTATATATATAAATATATATATATAAGATATATTAAAGAGAAAAGAGGAACATTAGGGGCACAGTTGAGGGAAAGGATGGGGGCGGGTGATAACGAAACGAAAACGAGATAGCGTGTAACGATGTAATGAGTCTTTCCAGAGGAAATAAGAAAAAAGGAGGATGGAGATATATATACGTCGAGACGAATTTTTTTTCTTGCGTAAAACGAGCTGGGTGACGAGAATCAAGGATGAGATTAATTAAATGTTGCAGTGTATGTGAGTGGAAATATATGATATGCGCAAGAGAGTATAAAAAGAACCCTTTACGTTTTCTCAAACTCGTTATGTGAACGGTACGTTAGCAATGAAATATATTATGATTACGATGATTGCTATATTCGTTGTTATTGTTCCTCGGTTGTAATGCGGAGACGTTTAAGAGTGATCCATTTGTACAATCATTGAGTCATTAAAATATGATTATTCATTATGGAAGTCCTGTCTCTTTTTATTCCCTTTTTATCCGTATTATTGATGGTAAGAGATGCAAATTGATTTCACTTTGAAATTTCCCATTGTATCGTACAAATTATCATATTGATTTTATACAATTTGTTGTCAATTTATTGTAATTTAATTTTTTGAAATTTAAAATAAACTCTTTGCAATAAATGTAATTAAGCAATGGAGCAAAAAATCTGTAACTATTGGAAGAAGTTTGTTAAAAATTGACTAATTTTTGAATTTCTTGTGGTCATAGTCTGATTTGACTTATTTACCTCGATGGAGTTAAGATCCTTAAGTATTTATTGCCGAAAACAGAATTTGAAGAAGTTAAGCCGTTTCTGAGAAATTTTGCGATAGATAATCAAGTAGACAGATAATCCAACATTGTAAAATTGTAAAGTAATTTGCTATGCTCCACTTAATAAATACATGAAAACATTAACATAAATAGTTAGTTAAGGAATATTATTGGATAACTTATTTTGTAAAATAAAACTTATTTTTATTGCGTATATATTCATAATTCTTTAAGATTTGACATTGTATAATTATAGTCATTAAATATTAAACAGTTTTTAAAAAATTAAGGATACAAAAATAAAATATTAAGACATTATAAAATTATCAAAGATTACCTGTACGTTCTTTTAAACCCGTGTAGTGTAATATAAATACAAAAGCTTTATCGCATTGTTTTATAAGAGATACAAAAGATATCGATAACTCACACAGGTGTTTGATAAAATTTCAAATTGTTTGATTTGTGAAATAATAAATATTACAGATGATTAAACTAAATAATTAAGCTTACATACATAAATTGATTCCTAAACATTTCTTAACTTTAATTTATTTCGGGAGAGAGAGAGAGAGAGAGAGAGAGAGAGAATTTATCAAAAAGAATATTTACACATTCGCATATATTTAAAAAGAGTTATTTTAACTGAGAATAAAGAAAATTAAATGTAATGGCGAACAATTTATTTGTTTTCATTATAATTTTATTCTATTTATTTTATTTATTTCTAAAATAAAAGAAGGTAATGCTCACAATAAAAGAAGATCATTATTACATGCAGCTCGATGAGTTTTCACAAATGAATATTTCATCTAATTTCGATTCCAATTGAATAACTGAAAACCAACTGAAAAAGTATCAACATCCCCGTCTATCAGCTACGGTTATTGATAAACTCCGAATTCTTACCTGAGTGATAAGCTGGTAGGGACAGATATTTGATAAATACAATTTGATATAATAATGTACGTTGATAATCCGAGACAGTTGTTCATTCGATCTGAGAAAAGGAATATAATGCTAATTAATATCTTGAAACTTATTAATAAATCCGACAGTTCGACCGGCGAATCGCAATCCGCAAAGTGAAACAGACAAAGAATCTGCGAAGCGAAATATAATCAGTGATTACAGTATCCTCGGTGATTACAGTGACTATATAAAATTACAGAAAGAATTACGGTGAATATTTGACTGGAACAAAGCCGTTAAGTTTGAAGTTAGATTCCAGTTCATATCATAAAGAAATTAAATTGTCCGCGCTAAAATGAGAGATTTATTGTGCGGGAAAAATTAATAAATTACGGAAATGTATGGAAGCGCGAGATGGGAATTCGTTTGAAAAAGTACATCTTCGAAGAGTGGTATTTATCACGTTAATCTCGCTCGCGATTGATTTACCGATGATAATAGCAGCGTCTTGAAGTTACAAGTCCCATTGCTACTTTGTGCACCACGAGACATCGGCTGCTATTAGGACACGAAATCGAGGGTTTTCGGAACTTTCCTTTTGGTGGAAATTCTTCGATTAATAACTTCAAGTACATTCTCAAAATGACACGATTGGAAGTGTTCGGTTTTTTTCTCGCGCTGTGTTACGTCTTGATCTCGGCGGATGAACAGTGCGCGTGGTACGGTGAGTGCGGAATAGATTGGGAGACATTTTTTCCACGGACTTGCGTGGGAAAGAACAAGGCTCAGCCGATCAACAACTCGACGGCCGAAGCTGTTTTAATGAAAAAGTGTCCGCATTTTTTCCAGAACGGCGGTTTGTATATTGAAGTATGTTTTTGCGAGATTTGTTTGTCGCGATTGTCAGTGATTGAAAGATACAAAGTGACATTATCGCTTTCAAGGATAGGAAAAAATGGTGTCAAGACCGATCATTTTAATTAAGAGAATTCCAATTCAATGAAAATTTTAAGTGATAATTTATATAAGAAAGATGACATAATATTTTTATACTTACTTAAATGCATGCGTATTACTTTATAGTCACTAATGAATCTTTTTAAAGCTTTCATGTGACAAAAAAAAGATATAATTGTAGATATTATTATAGATAATATTATAATAGATATTATAAATATAATTGTAAATATTATTGTAGATATAATTATCTACGTATTTTTTTTATTTTCTAATACTTTTTTCTGGAACAGTCACTTGTTTGATTCCACGCAAATAATTGTTTCAATGGTTTTCTATGATTCTATTATACTATATATTATATATAATACTGCATGACTCTAAACTTGAGAAAAACCCAATTTGAAAAGAAAATATTGATAAATGTTCTTAGGCGATCTCACCTCACTCTTCCCTAATTTTAATTACGTGCGTTTACGTATCTGAAACGTTTGATGTTCTATAGAACCGCCAGAACGAACATGCTGTAATGCAAATCAAATCCTTACGATGGATAAAAGCATGGATATGGCGGAAAGTATTTACGGCAGATGTCCGACTTGCGTAAAAAATATGTTTCGACTGATTTGCGACTTCACATGTAGTCCTGAACAAAGTCAATTCGTGAGGGTGACTAAAAGTGCTGAGGAAAATGGCATGGAGTATGTCATCGAATCTCAGGTGATCCTCAGAAGTGTATTTTGGTCCTTATATTCTAATTTTCTCAAAAAAATAAATCTAAACATACAAAAACAGGAAAAGTAGACGAGTTACATGTTTAAACTCTTACAGGCTAAATAATAAAATATTGTAACGAAATTAATAATAATAGACATAAAAAATAGTAAATTAATATGTATATATTTAAATATAGCAAATAATTGTAATAGATAATTATAATTTGTAAAAATACGGCAAAATTAAAAACAATTTGTAGTGACAGAATTAAAATGTTGCTGACTGTAGGTTCACATCACGGAAGCATTCATAAATGGAACTTACGATTCTTGCAAAAATGTTATCAATCCTACTAGCGGAAATTTGGCCATGGACTTAGGCTGCGGTTCACTTGGAGCCAGTAAATGTTCCCCAAAATTGTAAGTAAGCAGTATGATGCCCACGTGCAATTATCGAAAATACTTATACACATGGCATACAATTCTTAAAGGTGGTACGAATACTTGGGCAAACTGAACCCTTTTAAGCCCTTCATAATAGAATATATTTATGACGCAGCTGACGAATGGAGTGCCGAACCATGGAATGTTACAACGAAAAATTGCAGCGAGGTTTATGATGTAAGTGCGAGAAGAAGAAACTTACATCGAAATTTATTTATTCATCTTAAATGTAACATGTTAAAATGTTTTTTTTTCTATATTTGGTTTTGCCAGAACTCGTCTAAGGTCTGTAGTTGCGTTGATTGTCCCACTGCGTGTCCCTTCGTTGAATTAGACATTGACGCAAATGATACGTTCATGATTGGCGAATTTAGTGGCTACGGCGTCATAGCGGCTATACTTGTCGTTTTGATTACAATTGTAATAGGTGGTATATACACAATGATCAAGAAACGTAAAAACGGTAAGAATAGGTATAAAATCAATCTTAAATTGATTTAAAAATTTTTTTTTTAAACTTTCTGTTTAATATTTGAAATTATTCCTAAATTTCTGCACTGTTAGGTATTTCCAAGACATCAACGAAAAAGACAGACAAAAACTGTAGGCAAAGCTATCAAAAAATCTTCGAAATAGCCTTCGCTGCTTGGGGAACAGGTAATTGTTTCTTTTATAAATGTAATTTTATGTTACATGTGTATGAGTGTGCTTATCTTAGTGATGGAAATTTATTAATAGCAATATTTCTTATATATGCATATTTTAATAATATAATTTTATAAACAATTATACCATATGAAATACACATAAAAAATATTGTCATTATAATACTCTCATATAGTTAAATGTAAATTAAAGTATTTAAAATGAATTACTATCCTTTTTATATATTATTAAAAAATTATTTCTTTATCATACATATAACGTGTAAAAGAATGAATTTTTAAATGCAAGAAATAAACATTAACGGTTCTCTATACTTAACAGCGTTCGCCAAGTATCCTATTATCATTTTGTTCACTATCTCCTACATCATTCTTGGTCTGAGTTATGGAATCACCTACCTCTCGGTAACAGTGAATCCCATAGAAATATGGGCGGCGGCGAATAGCAGGGCAAGGATAGAAAAAGATTATTTCGATAATCATTTCCAGCCGTTTTATCGGACCGAGCAAATCTTTATAAAGTCTATTGATCTTGATAAGGTAAAATACTTGTTGCAATAATTATGATACAACAATAATTAATATAGACATTCTTGTATAAACATCCGAATAAAACCTATAATATCTAATATTCCCCTCAATGTTACATTTTTAACATACATAATATATTTTTTAATATTTAAAAATATTAAAGAGATTAAAATTTTTTTCGTATTAAAAGAATGTTTATTATTACATACATATTTATAAGATAATAATAAAAGATTTTTTAATATAAAAATTAATATTTTTAATTCAATAGATAGAGCATAATACTACAATAGGAGTTATGGAGTTTGGACCAGTGTTTAACAAAGAGTTCTTGCTAGCCGTGTATGACCTGCAGCAGCAGATTCTTCAAGTACAATTAAAGAATTTATTACTCAATACTCAAAATATAATAATTAAGTGTGAGACTAATATTTTTAACGTTTGCAGTTAGGCCAAGATACTAACGAAGGATTAGAAAAGATCTGCTATGCTCCTGTACAAAGTGAATTTGTCGGACCAGTTACTCTTAATCTCTGCACTGTGCAAAGTATATGGGGATATTTTCAAAATGACCTCACTTTGTTTAATGAAACAGAGATAATCGGAGATTACAAAACTAATTATTTGGATTACTTGTACAAATGTATGCAGTAAGTACGATACGCTCATGTTTGTATGTCTAATAAATTATGCAATGCACTTTCAATAAAAATTTACGACAGTAATTTAGTACTCCTTAACCTATCATTTAGAGTTAGAATATTAATAATAATTCGATAATGGTAATTAAAAAAAAAATAATTTCACAATTTTGAAAAAAATGTAAACGTGTCAAATTTAAAAAGTAATAAGTCATTGAATCTTTCTTCCAAATGTATAATAACAATTTACATAATAAAAGTTGAAAAAATTAATTACATTTAAAATCTTAAATCTCTTTCAGAAATTCTTTTAATCCAGACTGCATGGCGCCGTATAAAGGACCCATAATACCTGCCTTAGCGCTCGGAGGTTTTTTGAGAAAAGGAGAATTTCAATACGAATCCTCAGATTACATTACAGCGACTGGATTAGTTTTAACGTTTCTGGTACGAAATTCTCTTAATGAGAAGGACCTCGTGCCGATCATCAAATGGGAACAACGGTAAAAGTCAAAAGAGAAAAGAGAATAAAATTGAATGAGGATGATACCGATAATAATTATTACTGCACGAATTATATGTATTAAACTACGCGATTATTGTAAATTTCAGCTTCCTTGACTTTATGGAAAAGTGGAATCAAGATGGTCGACCTGATTTTATGGATGTCGCATGGTCTACCGAAAAATCGATACAGGACGAATTGGATAGGACATCGAAAGCGGAAATGATAACGGTGGTTATCAGTTACCTTGTTATGTTCATTTATGTCGCTTTAGCTCTCGGTAAAATGAAGGCTTCCGTTATTGGCTGTTTCGTAAGTTTTACCTATACATTCGATCTCGTAAAATTATAAGACGCAATGCATAAATATATGATGCAAAATGCTTTAATTATAATTTTCCAATTTAGACTGGAAGCAGAATCGTATTGAGCGTCGGCGGAATCATCATAGTTATAGCATCAGTCGCTTGTTCTCTTGGTATTTTCGGCTACATTGGCGTACCAACTACTTTGCTTACAATCGAGGTATCACAATTAATTTGAAGAGTAATATAATATCCATTTAATATTCACAGTCTTGTACGTAAATTTCTTACAAATACGAAAACAAATTATGATAATAAAATTTAAGTGTATAATTTTGTAAAAAATATTAAAGTAAGTAAATTATTTCCTAATGTTTTTAAATAATACAAAATTAATATGGATAATAAAAAAATTAAACATCAAATCTATATTCATCAAATGTAATTTAGATAATTTAAATGATGTGTTGTATTAATAATAGAGACGTTTATACAGGTACAACAATTTAATGGTATAAATTATTGTTCAGGTAATTCCTTTCTTAGTGCTAGCTGTCGGAGTCGACAATATTTTCATCTTAGTACAAAATCATCAAAGAAATCCACGAGAAGTCGATGAAACAATTCCAGAGCACATCAGTAGAGTTCTGGCTGCAGTTGGACCTTCAATGCTGCTTACCAGTACATCGGAATGTTGCTGTTTCCTCATTGGTAAAGATATTACATAATTATTTAAAAAAATAAAGAAGAGTAGAGCCTTTCCTTCCGTTCGTAATTTTCCGTTTGTAATGTAAAAACTAAAAATTTCAGGTGCATTTTCTCCAATGCCAGCGGTCAACACCTTTGCAATGTACGCCTCGGTATCGATTTTAATCAATTTCCTTCTTCAAATAACAGCTTTTGTTGCTTTATTGTCGCTTGACTCACGAAGAGCTGAGGTAAATGTACAAACAATTTTCTTAACAATTTTTATTAATAGTTTTGCTGTGAAAGAAATCGTGTCTTTAATAATTAATAATACACATGTACAAATGAAAATTAATATTATTTTAATTATATTCGCACATTATATAATTACAATATTTCGATTTTGGAAGAAATTTTAAATCTTAACGATCAATATTTTAATTTTTAACGAGAGTCTCAAGACTTGTGCAATTTTTAAAGCGAATGACTGATATTTTTTAGAATAATCGCCTGGACGTTTTTTGCTGCGTTTCCATCAAGAATAGTTCGAATGCCAACGAACGTGATGGTATTGTTCACGCAATCTTCGAGCGCACCTACACGCCATTTCTGATGAAAACACCGGTCAGAGTTGTCGTCATAGGGATCTTCGTCGCCGCTCTCGCTACTCATGTGATGGTTTTTCCACAGATGGAAATCGGTCTGGACCAGAAGCTCTCGATGCCCGAAGACTCTTATGTTCTCAAATACTTTACGGTAAAGAATTCTTTTCGAAAAAACAATGAAAATCAAAATATTAGAATTATTACAATTCAACGCAATCATTTTCACTTAAAAATCGAAGCGAGAAATATTTTTCTCTTATTAAAATTCGAGAGAAGGCATTTACTTTATATTTTTAGAATATCATACATTTATTATACGGAATTGTTATATAAATATCATTATAACTATAAATGACTGTTGTATTTTCAGTATATGGAAGATCTCTTTTCGATGGGACCACCTGTATACTTTGTAGTGACAGAAGGCCTGAATTATAGTAAGAAGGAAGTACAGAACGTCATATGCGGCGGTCAAGGATGCAATACAGATTCTTTATACACACAGATTTATTCGGCTGCCAAACAATCCTCCGTGTTTGTATTTCTCATAGTTTAAGGAATCTCCAAAAAATGTGTTGCAAGTAAAAAAAAATCAAGAAAATAAATAAACGAAGACAATGGGCTAATGAAAATTGGCGCTGTAGTAATTGCGCTATTATTTCATAAATTCAATATTATAAACATATATATGTACATAGACAATTCGGTTAATCTTTTGGCCAACATCAGTATCAAAAAAGACGAATTAATGTAAATTAATGGTCGTGAGGAGATCCTTACTACTCTCCCACGCATTTTTCTTCTACTTCGTATTCTAACATAAAATAAAATATCTATTTGTTTTATTAAACTAATTTTATGCTCTTTTACTGCTAATCAATTTGGCATTTGCAATTATTTTCTGGGAATCTTTGTAGCTAAATTAATAATATTTATTTCAAAATATCACTCATGCAGGAAGAACTTTATTAATCATTGCAGATCCTATTTGTCTAAAGCAGCTTCCTCTTGGATAGATGATTACCTCGATTGGTCGTCGATTGGTAGCTGCTGCAGATATTATACGAACAACCAATCCTATTGTCTGCACACTAATGGTATGTATAATCACATTTCAAAATTATTATATTAATATACATGTTACGTATATGTATGTAATATCAATTTTCGGATAATAATGTTATGCTCTTTAAGCTTACGCAATTTTCTTTCTTATCAACTTTCTTAGCAAATTTAACTCGACGATAAAATAACTTATAGATAACTGTCAGCCATGCAGAATTATCATTGACCAGGATACCTCCCGTCCGAATGAAACAGGTTTCAGAAAGTACATCCCATATTTCGTGAACGACATTCCAGACGAAAAATGCGCCAAAGCTGGCAAAGCCCTTTATTTCGATGTAAGTCATCGTGTAACATTATTAAGAATCATCGCATTTTAATAAACTAGAATGGAGTATTTTTATGCACAAAATAAATTCTTTCCAATTCTAAAAACGTAACAAAAACTAAAAATTAGATTTTTTAAATAACAAAATATGCTAATAAAAATTCTTGTTTGAATAGGCAATAAACTTTTATTACGATGAGTATGGTCTAACAAATGTGAATGATTCGTATTTCATGGGTTATCATACGCCCTTAAAAAAATCATCCGATTGGTACGAGGCACTGGAAGCTGCCAGGATAATATCAGAAAACATTACAAACACAATCAACAATGCTAATGTGTCCGATCAAGAAATCCATGTATTTCCATATAGGTAAGATTTCAATAAATTAAAAAGAATTCTATGCTTTTACAATCGTCTAATTTGAAAAATTGGTACCTCGCAAAATATAAATTGCCAATTTTTCAAAATTTTTATACTTTTCTTACTATCATGTATTATTAGTTATCGAATAAATTTTTCATTGCATGTTTCAGTGTATTCTACGTGTTCTACGAGCAGTATTTAACTATCTGGCGAGAAACCTTATCATCGATAGGTTTATCCCTTGCTGTGATCTTCGTGGTGACGCTATTTTTCACAGGAATATCATTATTCTCCACAGTGATAGTCGTTCTTACTGTCTTGATGATAATAATCAATTTGGCGGGTCTAATGTATTGGTGGAACATCAGTTTGAACGCAGTTTCTCTAGTAAATTTAGTTATGGTTCGTATTTATTTTATTTTTGCTCGAGTTCTCTAATGAGATATCGCCTATAATTAAATAATTAATTATTTTTATCATAAATTTAATAATATTATATAGGAATATTTATTCGTTTATCAGATTACGATATAAAATTTTATTTAATTGATGTATGTATATGTTTAAAATAATTATATTTTTAAAAATGAATTGTTAAATTATATAATAAATTTACTATATTATTATTATGCACTAAAGTATGAATTTTTGTAGGCGGCTGGTATCTCCGTAGAATTTTGCAGCCATATAGTACACTCCTACATTACTTCTGTAGAAACGACGAGGATTGGTAAAGCATCAGAAGCTCTTTCCGTCATGGGAAGTTCTGTAAGTCCAATCAAATGTCGTGAAGTACCGATACATTTTCTAATTTAAATATCTCAAAAGAAAATCTCTAATTTTCTTGGATAAAATATATTTTGTATATAAATTCATTTTCACGCTAAATTCTATTTCGTAGGTATTCTCTGGGATTACTTTAACCAAATTGGTGGGAATCGTGGTACTGGCGTTTGCAAAAACACAGATTTTCCGAGTTTTTTATTTCAGAATGTATTTGGGAATTGTTCTGTTTGGAGCGACTCACGGGCTAATATTCTTACCAGTGTTGTTAAGTTTTATAGGTGAGTATCGCATAATCATATTGAAGCCGCTAATTTTTTAAAATGTAATAAGATATGTAACGCAATAATGTAATTATTGATTATTACAGGACCTGTATAGAATACTTATTGTTCTATGAAGATAAGAAAAACTTATAAAAAAAGTGTTCAACAATGGAAAAGCTATCCTATATGATTTATGCTTATTTAGAGATTATCAGTATGATTAGTAAATTATTTCATTAATATGATATGACTCTACAAAATTTTAATTTCTGCATCATTATTCGAATATCATTTGCGTTAGACTGAATACACAGTTGTATATTGTCAACGTGTAACAATCATCATGTATATAATTGTATATATATTCAGCAAATCAGTGCAATTTTTCATCGAAAAAAAATTTGTCTTATTGAAATTTTCCAGCAAGAGACACAAATTAACACAACAATCATTCTGTCCTTGTTCGATAATGAATAAGAAACAGATAGAATGACTCTTGTGTCGATTTGTGCTTCTGCTGAAAAGTTTCCATTATGTCGCGTGCGTTAACATAAATATTTTTGAGAAATTATCTTTTTTTTTCTAAATTTAAAAGTGCAAAAAATATATTGATATATAATATTCTTGAGACTTACACGGGTGCTTTCTATATAACTGTTGTGTTATATAGAAATATTGTTTCTATATAGGTTGGCATTTCAAGAATGGATCTAGACACGGAGAAAACCCGCGAAACACATAACAGTTATATTTTGATATTTGCATTTATATTTATAGATAAGTGAAGAACAAATAGTGAATTTGTAACTTTATCAGTATTCATCTTTCAAGTGATTGATTGTAATATCAAACATTTGAAAGATATAACTTATTCATCTATTAATTAAGCATTAAAATCAATAAAATTAAATAATATAAATTATTTAAAACGTAAACTTAGTCTTTCATTCTAATAAAGATTTCTCTTGGGGAGCCTTATATTGTAACTCAAATTTTATATTGTAGTAAAGGTATCACAAGTACGACAAATCATTTGCTTTTGAAGTTATATAATAAATATTGCACAAAGAAAATTTTTGATTGGGCTTTAAAGTTTACAGAAAAATCATTCGACCTTAATCCTAATGCAATTTAATGTTTATTAGACAAGAACGCGTTCATTTGCATATATATATTTGGATTACATTTTCTTACATTCTTGTTGCACTTCGACATAAATATTTTTCAAAGTAATATTATAAGTATACGTAGTTACGTGAAACATAAGTTAAAAAAAAACGTTAAATATATAAATGCTACCTCAATACTACTGATGCTATTCTTTTTCAATTTGCGACTACCTTTCTGTAGATTCCAGCTCACAAGAGCATACCTCCGCGAAGTCGTAAAACTAAGTGGAGTGTGGATTCTTTTTGGATGTTGTAATCAGAAAGAGTTCTGCCATCTTCCAGTTGTTTGCCGGCGAAAATCAGACGCTGTTGATCCGGTGGAATTCCCTCTTTGTCCTGGATTTTGGCCTTCACGTTTTCGATGGTATCTGAAGCTTCAACTTCGAGGGTAATTGTTTTACCGGTGAGAGTTTTCACGAAGATTTGCATTCCTCCTCGAAGACGCAAAACCAGGTGAAGCGTGGATTCTTTCTGAATGTTGTAATCAGAAAGAGTTCTGCCATCTTCTAGTTGTTTGCCGGCGAAAATCAGACGCTGTTGATCCGGTGGAATTCCCTCTTTGTCCTGGATTTTGGCCTTCACGTTTTCGATGGTATCTGAAGCTTCAACTTCGAGGGTAATTGTTTTACCGGTGAGAGTTTTCACGAAGATTTGCATTCCTCCTCGAAGACGCAGAACCAAATGAAGGGTAGATTCTTTTTGAATGTTATAGTCCGAGAGTGTCCTACCGTCTTCCAATTGTTTACCAGCAAAAATCAAACGTTGCTGGTCAGGAGGAATGCCTTCTTTGTCTTGGATCTTAGCTTTTACGTTTTCTATTGTGTCAGAGGCTTCAACTTCAAGAGTGATGGTTTTACCGGTAAGAGTTTTCACGAAGATTTGCATTCCTCCTCGAAGACGCAGAACCAGATGAAGCGTGGATTCCTTCTGGATGTTATAGTCTGAAAGTGTCCTACCATCTTCCAACTGTTTACCAGCAAAGATCAATCGTTGCTGGTCAGGAGGAATGCCTTCTTTGTCTTGGATCTTAGCTTTTACGTTTTCTATTGTATCAGAGGCTTCAACTTCAAGAGTGATGGTTTTACCGGTGAGAGTTTTCACGAAGATTTGCATTCCTCCTCGAAGACGAAGAACCAAGTGAAGTGTGGATTCTTTTTGAATATTATAATCAGAGAGAGTTCTGCCATCTTCAAGTTGCTTGCCAGCAAAAATCAGACGCTGCTGATCCGGGGGAATTCCCTCTTTGTCTTGAATTTTGGCTTTCACATTTTCAATGGTGTCCGAAGCTTCGACTTCAAGGGTAATGGTTTTACCCGTAAGAGTTTTTACAAAGATCTGCATGCCTCCACGAAGACGCAGAACAAGATGAAGCGTAGATTCCTTCTGGATGTTGTAGTCAGAAAGAGTTCTGCCATCCTCTAATTGCTTTCCAGCAAAGATCAAACGTTGCTGATCTGGAGGAATACCTTCTTTGTCTTGGATCTTAGCTTTGACATTCTCGATAGTATCAGAAGCTTCTACCTCAAGGGTAATGGTTTTTCCAGTGAGAGTTTTTACAAAGATTTGCATGATGAATCTGTAAATAACAAAAAACACATATATTTTATTATAATAGTAAGTCTAATATAATCTTTGTATCATTAATAGTAAAATTCTTTCGCAATATAATAATTATTAGATGCTTTTTATTTCATTTGGACACAAGCTGACAAGTGTCATTCTGTTTTTTTTTATTTATGAAATGACAAGAAAAACATTTAGGTTAATTTGTGTCACTAAATGGAAAGCATTAAAAGTTTTAACTGCAAAAATACAAATTTAAGAATAAAAAAATTTAATTCAGTGTAGAAAAAATAAGAATGGTAATTTTACAGCATATTTGATTCCGATATTCTCAAAATGAAATTATCTTGAACGTTTCTATTTAGTAACATTTCATCTTTCTCAGCATTTAATGAGCAACAAAAATAGAAAAATACTTGTCAGCAAATAGAAGTATCCTTTTTTTTCTTTTTTTACAGTTTTATGTATTTTATTTCGACCTTTATAAGGTACATCGTAGTCATTAATTCCAATTGCAATCAACGGTATAAATGAATTAAATTTTTTTATTCTTAAATTTGTATTTTTGCAGTTAAAACTTTTAATGCTTTCAAAGCGTTAGATTAACGAAGAAATTAGGTCAAAGATATGTACGCTTCGTAGCAACGAACAATTTGCAGGTCGCAACCTCTACAAAGCACCTATTCACATAATGGCGTCCTTCCAAAAAATAAAATAATTTCCGACATTCTACTCTATCTACTAAATTTAATATAGGACAAACCTAAAGTGTTATTTTACGTGTTCAAGGTAAACGAACAATTTGAATCTTGCCATTACAAACCTAATGTAATATAATCGATCGCAAGGTATGACAGCAAGGAATTGTTACTTGGCAAAATGGAAGGACTCTTGGCGTCGACACAAAGCAGAAATTTCTAATCTGCGCAACAGTGAGATTTTCGTATACAATGATGAAACGGATAATCGATCGCTTACCTGAAATCGAAATGATCCGCAGCTACTGACTCGCAATGCAACCCAGAATCTTCAATAAAAGAAACTTATAAGAACAAGTATTATTGGATCAACTTTAATTAACTCTCTGAGCTCTCTACTTTCACAAAATATTGCAGTATAGAAACGCACGAAAAAATAACATCTGACGAGCACATTTCCTGCGCATGCGCCAAACGTGTCAATGACCGATAGGATAAAGTGCCTCCTCTCTAAGCGCCTCTGAAGGTCTGTTCTTTATTTTGTCTGAACTGGTGCGCGCAGTGCAGGTTTGTTCGTCTTGCTTAAGGGTTCCGCACAATAAAAGGAACAGGGAACAGAAAATGGAGAATAAGGAGTTCCGCACGATAAAAGGAACAGGGAACACAAAATAGAGAACAAGAATTTCAACCTATCAGAAGTCATGTATTGTGGAATACACAGTTTCTGATAGGTTGAAATTCTTATTCTCTGTTCTCTGTTCCCTATTCCTTTTATTGTGCGGAGTCCCTTATTCTTTGTTCCCTGTTGAAAATCATATCTCTATCCTTTCAATATCTAAAAATAATATTTTTTCTACGCATGCACAACACATTGTGAATACTATTCAATTCAAAATTTTGAATAGAAAATGCAATTTTTCAATCCAATCGAATCTAATTGAATCCAATTAAATCCAAAAAAGTATTCGCTATTTATATATAAAATACGCATTCGGATAGAAAAAAATTTCCATTTTAATCCATTCTCATTTGCTGGGTAATGATTTTTAGATACGATTAAAAAATCGATTCGAAAAAATTTATTCTTTAACGAATACTTTATATTATAAATGACAAAAATTCGAGGAAGAAAACGTAATGGCAAAAGGTGAATTATTTCTCGAGGAACTTTATTGAAAGAATTTTAGTAAGCGAGAAACATTTTGGGACATTTCAGCAACATTTTAGGAATGTTGTAATGTTTGTTGATGAAAAGTGCCCCTTACTTATTATGTACTGAGATGTCGTTTAGCATGTCTAGTTTAAGATGTCTCCATGCTGCTAATGTCACATATGACTGTAAACAATATGTGATTTACTCCCTACTTCTTAAGTCTGAATATTATATTTTCTAGAAATTTCA
>NW_011627325.1:21004-32270 GCF_000204515.1 Acromyrmex echinatior | reverse complement strand
TACCCTCTCGGAAAACACCAAAATGAGCTGTCACTATGAACTATTCACAACAGCCGGAGCCATCTTTTGAAAAACGGACCGAACTAATTTGACCGAACTCCCAATAATTTAAATAGCTTATAAAATTAAAGCATAATATTGAAGATATTAATAAAATTTATTTTAAATTTTTAAATAAATATAATATAAATATATTATCTTTATAATAAAAATATAATATTTTTATAAACTATATTTAATTATTGTATAATGTATGTGTAATATAAATAAATAAATTGTAATAATTGAATTGTTAGAGGTAAGAATTTATATTAGATAGGGTATAAAGTGAGTTAGATAGGGTATAAATACTGGGTGTTTTCATATAATGAATTAGAAATTCATTTTAATTTACTTCAACTAGAAATTTAAATATAAAAATATCAATGTGATATTATTAACAATAATATACCTATTTTTGGTTTTAGTTAAATAAAAAAAATTAGTTGAAAAATAATGGGGAGGAGGCATTATAGTGAGATTATATTATTATTGAAGTGGGTATGAAAAATAAATAAAAATTCTTAGATTTATTTAATTAAAAAGATCAATATTTTAATTCGAAGTTAAAATAGAAAATTACTTTAAGAATAAAAAAAATAAGAGTAGGATAAATTATATAATTTAAATAAGATATATAAAAGGTATTTTATTATTTTTTAATGTAATTAAAATGTTATTGTAAATGAACTAATACCCTTTCATTGGATAATTATAATGGGGATATAAGAATAAGGGTGTATGTATGTGCTGGTAAGGTAAATTTAAAATTTAGGAAGTATAATTAATTGTATAAAAAGATACGTAAATAAGAGACAGTATGGGGGAAGGGTGGAAAATTGATAGAATTAAAATTATTTTATAAAAATTCAGCTTATCACTATTTTGGTTTTGAGGCTGTCTCTTGATACTAACACTTTGTTGATATTCTATAATTAATTATTAGGTGTTGGAATTAATTCGTAGCGTTTTTTAATGAAAGAATGTTATTTATTTCACATGAGCATTAAAAAATACATTAATGAAAGTACTTCCCATCACTTGTAAAACGCTACGAATTAATTCCAACACCTAATAATTAATTATAGAATATCAACAAAGTGTTAGTATCAAGAGACAGCCTCAAAACCAAAATAGTGATAAGCTGAAAAGTGGAGGCGGGTTAGTCGGAATAAGCATACAATTAAAAATAGAGTGCCAATAATTACATGAATTCCATGGAAGCCGGTTGTGATAAAGAAAGTTGATCCATAAATAGAGTCAGTTATAGTGAATGGGGAGTTAATGTATTCAATTAATTGAAGAATTGAGAAGTAGATTCCTAGGATAATTGTTAAAGAGAGATTATTTTTTTCTTTCATTTATGTTAATTAAGGAGTGATGGAAATCAGAGTATTCGTATCTTTAATATCATTGGTGGCCGTTCTAGGAAGAATCGTTTAATAAATTTATTAGATAGGGATTTAAATATGATATATAAAATTAATGTTGTAATGAAAGTTAGGATAATTATTGTAAAATCATGGAATAGAATTATGTTATAGGTAGGGGAGTTAAAGTTTT
This sequence comes from Acromyrmex echinatior, assembly GCF_000204515.1. The sequence continues at coordinate 30,668 of NW_011627325.1, read as the reverse complement.
GAAGGGATAGGGATCAAGTATTAATTTTTAATAAAAGAATTAATTAAAAATCTTTATAATTGGAGTTTAAATCCAATGCACTTGGGTCTGCCATATTAAATAAGAATTGAGAGTGAATATTTAAATAGCTTTAGTTAGAATGGAGATAAATAATTAATATATACATAAATAAATAAATTAGATTTTTTTTGACTGGGAAGATAATTTTAAAAAATAAGGAGAAAGAAGGATTGAGGTAAGGTTTTAAAAATTATATAATAAAATTTTTTTAAATTGAAGGAATTTCAGAAAAATTGTGATTTAAAGGTGGAAATTTGTTTAGTCATTCTAGAGAGAAGTTAAGGAAGAATTAATAATGAGTCGTTTTTTAGATATGGCTTTTCAAATAATAAATAAGAGAATAGATAAACTTAAAATGGAAATTAAGGATCCAATAGAGGAGATAATATTTAAAAAAAAAATCAGATAAAAAAGAATCTGGATAGTCTGAGTAACGACGAGGTAGACCAAGAAAATGGGGAAAGAAAGTTAGATTAACTCCAATAAATATAGAAATAAATTGGATATTTAAGTAGAAATTATTTAATCTAAATCCAGAGATTAGTGGGAATCAGTAATAATCAGAATAAATCCGGCAATAATGGAGAATACTGCGCCTATTGATAAAATATAAAATGGGCAACTACGTAATAAGTATCGTGTAAAATAATATCAATAGAAGAATTTGAGAGTATAATTCCGGTAAATCCTCCCATGGAGAATAAAAAAATAAATCCTATAGATCATCAGAAAGTGGAGTTATAATTGATTTTTCGCCAGTGGATAAAAAGCGCTGTTAATGCAGCTGATTATCAATCTTAGTGGATGACTTTCCTTGTGAATTTTTGGCAGTCCGTAAGAACTCGGAAGTTCACCATCAGACACATATAATTTTTTGTATACGTTTAGGTCAATGTACCCTTTGTTTTTCCAATTTTTTAATAAGTTACTAATTTCCAAAGTTTATTTTATTAGTAGGGTCATTATTTATTAATTTATATATAGTCTGATCGTTGAGAATTTCATACATCTTCTCCCAGTAACTTTCCCGATTCATAATTACGGTGGTGTTTCCTTTATCCGCTCTCGTGATTAGAATGTCGGAATTCTCTGAGATGAATCGCTTAACGTCCCTTTATATATAATTTTGTTTTCGACCGATTCAGTGTTACAATTATTAATTAATTTGAGAATTTGGAATGTTTCATTCCTGACAATTTTACAAATTTCCTCATCAACTTTGAACAAATTGTGTTTTACGTTTTATAAATTCACGTGTGATTCTTTCTTTGCTGACCACCTTATTGGGTAAATTAAATTGTTGACCTAATTGCAATACTTTGGCTTTTTTTGAAATTTCGATATTACTAAGATTTATGAACCATTGCTCGTTAGTATTTAAAAAGTCAAAATTAGTATTAAAACTGTTAGGATCAATATTAATACTATAACTTGATTGTATTTTGTTAGAAATCGTATTTTTATTTGATACTTTTTTTAAAATCAAAGATGCACAAGAAGTATCGCCATCTCAGAATCCGCACGTTGTATTATATTATACCTAATGTTCTTAATATTTGATTTTTCTCTGGAAATATATTTCGTACGCAAATTGATGATTTTTTTATTGATTCTGTTCTGTTCTTTTCGCCATAATATGTCAAAATTAATTTCTTCTCTTCGAAAGAAGGAATGAACTATGTTGTTTGGTAAAATTTTTTCCAATTGTCTATCCATGCTAAATATTTCGAATTTAATTTGCTCCAGATGTTTATAAGCGTCTTGTAATTCTACCCTCAAATATTTAAAAATAAAATTGTGTTTAAGTCTGTCAATTCTTTCTTCCGAAGAGTGGAACAATTTATTGTTATCTTTGCGTGTGAATTTATACATATATATAGGAATAAGACGTTCTTTCAAACACATTTTTAAGAATTGTATTTGTAATCGTGTGTTAATATTCGTTCTATAAGTTCTAATAAATTTCTTCAATAGCAAGCATACATTTAGTCCAAAATTAAATTTAATGAAATCAAAAAAATTCGATATCTTACACATGTTAATGCTCGTGTAATTAAAATAAATCGTAAAAACAAACGTGGTTATAAATTTAACAAGTATAAGATAAGAGCATAAGGAATCACAGCACAAGTTATAGTTTGTGATATTTAATTATTCTTACATCAAAACATAATTATTACATTAAAACATTAAACGTTTCGGCCACAATATGGCCATCTTCAGTAAATTAATAACATTCTTAAGACGCAGAGTTAAATCAAGTTGGCATAAAATGCAACAGTCGTGTGTTATAATTATATAAACGTGTTCATTTCTATAAGAAGCTGCTTCGTATAATAATGCATTTTATTTTAGATTGTGGCCGAAATGTTTAATGTTTTAATGTAATAATCATGTTTGGATATAAGAATAATTAAATATCACAAACTATAACTTATGCTGTGATTCCTTATGCTCTTTTTTTATACTTGTTATAATATTATTAGTTAGAATAATGAAAGTATATATAATAAAATTTATATACATAATTTATTTCATCAAAATAATCCTTTAATCAGGCATATCATTAGTAATATAATAAAAAATATAAAATTTAATTATTTTTATTAATAAAAATATAGAAAAAGTTGTAAAGATATATTAAAAAAGTAAAAATTATAAGTAGGTATGAGATTAATTAAAAAAAGTATATTAATAAAAAATATTTAATTATAAAAAATAAAAGAAAAAAATTAGGTATAATAAATATAAAAAATTTAAATTTGAATTAAATAAGAGAAATGTATTAATAAATTTCTATTTTTAGAGTATGAGTCTAAAAGCTTTTATTAGCTTACTTATTTAAAAATTTTTAATGTTAAGATTATATAATATAATTAATTTTAAGGTATAAAAAGATTAGATTAAAATAAGATGAATAAATTAAAAAAATTAAATTTTAAATAGATTAAATTTTAGTTTAAAGAAAATTTTTCATTTACAATGAAAAGATTTTATATGTTTATAAAAAATTTATAAAAATAATTTTTAAAAATGAAAAAAATATTATAATATTATAATATAATAATATAATAATATAATAATATAATAATATAATAATATAATAATATAATAATATAATAATATAATAATATAATAATATAATAATTATTCTCATCATCCAATCATACCCCCTTCCATCCTCATTTAAAACCCTCAGATTGCTTCCCCCTTTTTCCTTTACGTATTCACAGTTTTTCTTCAGATGCTCCACATCTTCTCTTTCTTTTCCGCACAGTCTGCATTTCCTGTCCTCTTCTTTCATCCAGTACTTGTTTCCTCTCTCTTCATTCCCACACCTCCATCTTGCTATTTTTACCATCTTTTTCCCTTCTTTCCTCCCGCACTTTCGAATATACTCAGGTATACCATGGACTCTTTCATAGTTCTTACACGATCTTGATCTCCTTACCTTTTCCCCTCTCTCTTGCTCATCCACCTCAATATCTCTCTCTCTCACTCTCTCCCATTTATTCTCCCCCCATCCATTTAAACTTTCCTCACTAACGCCTCCCCTCCATAGATAGTCTCTTCTCTCTAGACTCTCTCTCGTCCATTCTATCATCTCACTTTTCCTTTCCTCCTTCCTCCTCTCCAACATACACAGTTTCCCAATCTCTCCTCCTTCTCCTTTCTCTATCCTTTCTTCCCATCCCCCCGCCCGCCAACTCGTCTCCACTCTGAGCTTATTTCTCTTTAGTTCGATTAAATTTAGTAATTTATATATTAAAAGTAATTATAAATTTTAGTGCCAGCAATAGCGGTTAAACTTTAATTTATAAATAAATTTATTATTAATTAATATTAAGAAATTAGAGATATTTATATGAAAAATTTTATTTAAGAAGGTTTTTATATGGTGAAATATGTAATAATTTAGGTTTAAGTGAAGTGTATATAAATTTTTTAGGATAGATAAATTATTTAAAAAATTAAGATTAGATATCCTATTATTATAAATAGAATCTAAGATAATTAAAAATTAAATGTTGAAACATTAAATTTAAATAATTTGGCGGTATTTTAAATAGTTAGAGGAATTTGTTTTATAAATGATAGTCCACGATAGGATAGACCTAGGCATAATTTTATGTATTGTTGTTTAAAAATTATTTTATTAGGAAGTAGATAATTAAAAAATTAAATTTTAATTTGAATTCAAATCAAAATGTAGAGTTGCTAGGAAAGAATGAGTTATAATTGAATAGATTATTATAAGGATTTTAAATTTTAATATTTAGAAGAGGGAGGATTTAATAATAAATTTATTAAATTTGATAAATTGAAATTTAGATAAAATATGTACAAATCGCTCGTCATTTTCATGAATAAAATAATTGAAAGAAGTCGTAACAAAATAAGTGTACAGGAATGTGTATTTAGATTAATAATTAAAGTTAAATTGTAGGTAGAGATAAAGTTGTTTTATCTGAAAATTAAACATTTTTTTTAAATTAAATTATTGTATAAATAATATATGAATAAGAAGAGGAAAGAAAGTTTTAGTATACATTAATTAAAAATATATTTAAGTGAAAAAGTTTTATTAGTTAGAATAAAATAATTATAGTTAATTATATGAGAAGTAATGTAAGTGAATTTGGGAAAATATATAAAAATAATTTTAATTAAGTGTACCTTTTGTATCAGGGTTTATTAAAATATAATTTATGAAGTTAGATTTCTCGAATTTAAAAGAGCTAATAATGATAGTGGAAGTATTTAATGGATTATGTTAATTAATGTGTAATAATTAAATAAATTAAAAAATTATTAATGGAGATATTCTAGTCAATTTTAAAGATATCTAGTTTTTTTATAACTAAATTTAATTTAGCTCTAATTATTAGGTAGTTAGGCTTAGTTAATTAATTAGTAAATTATTTTAACAGTTTAACTGTAAAGAATGAAAGGAAATAATTGTATTATTTTTTTTAATAAAATTATTATTTAGAGAGAGAAATTATGGGATAAACTATAATTTAGATTAAAATTAAGAGAGAGATATTTTATGTTGATTAAATTAATATTAATAAAATTTTAATTTTATAAAAAAAATTTAATAATTTGTTTGTAGGAAAATATAAGAATATTTTAGTATTAGTAAAATAATTGTATAAAAATTTTTATGTTTAATATTAGAAAATTAAATTATGAGTAATTTGTTAACATTAGGTAAAATTTAATAAAGTAAAAAAAAATTATTTAAAATTATTAAAAATAAGGAATAATGATAAAATAAGTAAAAATAAAGAAATAGTAAAAAGGATTAATTTTAATTAAAATATTAATTTTAGGAATTAGGCAAATAGATATAATAAATTAAATTCAACTGTTTAATAAAAACATTGTTTTTTGATTATAATAAAAGATATTTACTGCTCAATGATTAAGCTTCTGAAATGTATAAATATGTATTCTGATATAAATATGAATTGTAGTGATAGTGTACTTTCTAGAACATACGGTTCCTCAAAGATACACAAGCCGAACTGTTCCTTCAGGATCATCATTTCATCTATGATAGCCCTCTTCATGTTGCATTTGTGCAACATTTTTACATAAGATAATTATAAAAACTATTCCGAAAGCACGCATATTAACAATAGTTACGATTTTGTCAACAAATTAAAAAATATACATATTGACAACACACACAATCGAATTTTATTAGATGTTGCTTTTTACCAACATTCCGTTAGATTTGGTTATCAATAGTGTGGAAAAAAGATGGAACTTCATTGCAGAACATTGTAACATCCCTAAAGATGAATTTTTATTAATAGTACGACTTGTTTTCGATTCGACATTTTTTAATTTGTCGACCAAGTTTATAAACAAAACTTTGGGACATGGATTGTTTCCGGTTATAGCTAATATAGTATTATAAGACTTTAAAGAGAGTATAATAGATAGCTTGGATTTTCAAATTGGATTTTATTATCGGTACGTTGATGATATTGTCGCAGCAGTCCCCAAGACAACTATAGATCAAATTTTACAATCGTTTAACTCGTTCCACTCAAGATTACAATTCACAGAAGTTGGTAGTGATTCAATTAATTTTATAGATGCAACCATTTTAATTAAAGACGACAAAGTAATCTTTGATTGGTATCGAAAACTGTCTTTTTCTGGGAGATATTTGAACTTCATGTTTAGACACTTTTATAAAAAAAAGGCATTATCATGGTCGAGAGGATATTTCATCTTTCCGATCCAATGTTTCATAAACAAAATTTCGAACTGATTATAAAAATTTTATTGAATAATGACTACCCATTAGAATTTATCTTCAAAACTATTTCACAGAGACTCAAATATCACATAAATAAAAAGAAACATTAAGAAGAAACTAGAAAGAAACACTAAGAAGAATCACTAAGAAGAAACAAACTGTAGACCAATAAAAGATTGCTTTGGTTTACTGTTCCATATATTAATAAAATATATGACAAATTTAAGAAAATAATCAATGGCACAGTATCAAAGATTGCATTTTATAGTGTTAACAAACTGCGTAGTTTAATAAGAATACACAAAAATCCGTTATCAATCAATACACAAAGTAATGTGTTATATAGAATTGCTTGCAAGAATTATGAAGCTTTGTACGTGGGGCAAACAAGCAGACAAGTCAAAACTAGAATATCTGAATATCGTAACCACATTAATAGAAAAGTTAGTTAATTCAGTGATAACAAACTATAGATTACATGAATTTGATTGGAATCAAGTGTGGACAGGGAAAAAAATTTTAAAAGATCATAAAAAATTCAAAATGTTACACATTAAAACATAAAAAATGAGCTTAAATTTACAAATGGATACACAATTTCTTGACCATGCCTATTCTTCAGTTCTAGAAACCTTCTAGTTAAAATTTGTTTATAGTTAAATATGTGATTTTGCTCTCTTTTATTTATGTATGTATGTTGTGAGAACACGTAGTATTATTTTTGTCTAAGTAACCGACACGACAACCACTCATTTTAAATGTAGAATTATTGCGCATATTTAACAAGTTTTAATTTTTGACGAAGAACGCTAATTTTATTATATGCATTGATGACTGCTGAATGTTTATGTATAATATGTTTGCAATTTAGTGAATGACTATCCGTATTATTTCTACATACATAATTTTATCATTGATCGCTATTGTTAATTCATAATGTCTTTATAACTTTACTTGCGGGAGTTTTCATTGTTTTATTGGATTGAATAACCAAAATAGAACTCAAAGAAACATTGCAATAAGACAGATAGTTAGCACCAGAATTGCACAGATTATCAGGATAGTTTACTTTTAATTTATGTATTTCATTGCGAATGACTTAAAGCGAGTCGAAACGCGAAAGAAAATTTATGTCTAACAGAAGAGACAATATAAATTTATATCTAATATTAAATTAACACATTAACTACCGCGTTGACTCCTACTTCCCAAGAAATTTTTTACTTTAATTTATCATATGAAGGACATAACTTACATCTGCAAAAAACACGTTTCGATTAGGTCGTAGCCAGCGGTGCATCAGCGCAAATTCCAATTAGACCTGCATGCCATTTGATGAATTTAGAAGTACAGATAGTAAGGTTCTAGACGATTGAAGAAGTCGCGGGGAACGCGCCTAAATGTAAGGAGGAGAGCGATGCGAAGCACATTTTGAAAAAATCGTTTTCCGCGGTAACAATGGGTGCTACATCGTTCGGTTACCATTCCGCAAAACAAATGAATTTATCAGTAAATCGCGAACCATTGCACTCAAGAGTTTGATATCGTTGGAACATAAACTTAACACAAATCCGGAGTTGCGAATCCAATATAATCAAGCAACGAATATTTAAACCTAGGACATATATCTTAAATCGAAAATCCCCGTAATAATGCCACACCATGTTGTCAAATATTCGAATAATATTACAAAATGGCGAGTGCTATTCGACGCATCGGCGTAATCTAATAACGGTTTATTTTTAAACGATCTGCGGTGGGTCCCAAAATTCAGGACAAATTATTTTTATATCACATTCGTTTCCGCATTTACCGATACGTGATTATCGCGGACATCGAAACAATGTATTTGCACGTGCTAGTGAGGAAAATCATCAATTTCAGCGATTAGGGGAGACCAGGGTCAGTTGAATATAGAGGTAAGTAGAATAATCGAGGCTACATTAAAAACAAAACACGCGAGACATGCGTAAACGTGTCTGAGCACGCAGCAACTGCCGCTAAGTCTGCTGTAACATCTTATTACGAACACATCTGTGATAGAAGTTTTGTTACAATTTTAAAAAATCGTACATCTAAGTAAATATTTTTATTTTTAAAGTTTTTGTTTTACCATGATTGTCTGAGATATTTGATTTCTACTTAGATAGTAAGTGTAATTCTTACTTAATAAAGTCCAACAGATTTTTTTTTTGTTTATGTGCCTCTGTTATCGTATATTGTTAATGTTTTAAAAAATGAATGGATGGAGATAGTAGACTAATCACAGCATGGAACTGTATGACTCATTTAGCGACGACTCTTATAATACTTGCTCAAAATTTTATTTAATCTTTAAAAAGATTTCCCTCAGTGGTAAATGTTATAAATTTAGTTTCCTCATGTTTATCCTAAAGCGGCCTAGATCCTCAAGTCATTTGTCGATGATTTATTAACCGGAGCGGACAATATCGACGAAACCCGAGTGATCAGAAATGAAATTATAGTCTTACTTGCTCGCGATGAGTACTTCTCTATAAGATAGTGGACTGCCAATAATATAAACGTGTTATACATGATTTGGCGACTAACGTGGTACACGAATTTTAGTTTCAACGCAGATCGTACTTTGAAGGTCGTAGGCATTATGTGGAGCACAGACGATAATAAAATATATTATTTAACAAATCCCATTAAAATCACAGAACGAGCCACGAAACGTGTTATTAAAAGTCGCAAAAATATTCGATCTTTTGGGTTTATCCTATAGTATTATACTAAAAGGTTGATACAAGACGTATTGCAGTGTGGTTTACATTGGGACGAGTCTGTTCCGCAAAATATGTACACATATTGGTTAGAATTCGCACGACAGTTAGAACTTGTAAATCGAATTTCATTGGAGCGCACATTGTTTATTGAGGACTAACGCGATTTAATTGCATTTTGCGATACAAGTAACGTCGGTTATGGAGCGTATTTGTACGTTTGTAGCATTTTTTTTCGATTTTAGTCTATGTTTTGTTCTTAGTTTTTACATTCATGACTGTTAAAATGATACGACCAGATGTTACGTGATCATAAATGTATGTTCTGTTTTGACAACCGGCCAATGTAACCTCTGATAGAGAGAGATTTCACTGATTAAAACTGAGGTTACATTGGCCGGCTGTCAAAACAATTCATAAATACTACGATACATTTATGATCGCTAACATCCGATCAGTATCAGATTTTAACAGTCATGAATGTAAAAATAACATCCGATCGTATCAGATTTTAACAGTCATGAATAAAAATAACTAAAAACGAAACGTGGACCATTAAAATCGATTGCCAGGCATTCCT
>NW_011627325.1:3649-20986 GCF_000204515.1 Acromyrmex echinatior | reverse complement strand
TGCTATGAACTGTACGTTCGGAAGGAAAACACAGCAATGTGAGTCAGTCAGGTTATTATGTACCAAATTTTGAATTGCACCATTAAAAACGGTCACAATCCCTCAACTTGAACTTTGAGGAGTGTTATTGCTGGCGCGATTATATCGTGAAATCAGTAGCTCGTTAAATATTACGCCTAGTAGGACGATTTTCTGGTGTGACTCCATCATCACGTTACACTGGATTAACACTCCACTCTATCTTCTTAAGACATACGTTGCAAATCTGGTCGCAGAAATCCAAGAAATTATTAGTATATACGAATGACGGCAGATTAGATCAGAAGACAATCTAACGGACGCGCCAAATTCTTATCAAGGGGTCACCTTTATCCCAAATCGCACGTGATTTGTAAAACTCTTATGGTTAGTTCAGAAAGAAAGTCAATGAGATCCAACGAAATTACGCTGATGGTTGAAATACCAGTCTTAAAAAAGAACAGTTGTTTAACAACGATCATTAACAATTTCGAGACAATCAATAAATTTTCTTTCTACTTCAAACTATGTAGAATCGTCGCGTATTGTTTGCGTTTTTGACACGCTAATAAATATTCTAGATCATTATGCGCGAAAAAAATTGACGAGGCTAATATTGAGATTTTTTTCAAGAGATTCGATTTTCTAGATCAAAGAGCTCAAACTTAAATGATCAGCGAACAAGCAAATTCGTCAATTTAAATCCGTTCATTGACGAAAACAATTTAATTCGCGTAGGAAGCAGTAGGTATACTAGGGAGATTCTAATCTATGGGGACGCGGGAAAGGAGGGGGAAGGCGCGGGAAGTATCGGCTATCGTTGTTTACCAATAAAATGATACATGCCATGTTGTGACGTCACGTATCATTGGGGACCGCCGCCACCGCCGCCGCCGCTATAACACGAACAAGGTATTTTGTCTAGGAGATCGGTGACACATCATCGATGTGCCGGCTGCTAAACAAAGCGCCATCAATGAAGGATAGATGATGAAATGATCATAGTGCATTCTCACAGTTCTTTCTTTCAAGGTCAGAAAGAAACGTCGATAATATATTTATCTGGGAAGAACAGCGAGATTGGTGACATGTCGCGACGCGTTAATAGAAGCGTCAATAACAATATTGTTTCTAAGAAGAGATCGATGACACGTCGTCGATGCTGCGATAGGGAGGGTAGACGAAAGGACAAAGAAATCGCAAATGAAATATGTAATAATTGGTCATAAGCGTGCGACACCTCAGTTGGTCACTTCAGCATCTTATAATATTACCGAATCGATCACAATAAGTGTAATGCAAAAAATATAGCTGACTATCGCGCGGACGTTGAGGACATGGATGGTGTGAATACAGAGAAGTTATTTGAAGTAATGAAAGTAGAATTTGAGGACATAATGGACCATCAGTCGTCCAACGAAAAAGTACAATCCAATGATATTGAATATCTTATTGGGTTGAGCGGCGACAATATGAATCACGCAGAGAAATTTGTGCAACCTTCGGAAATCCGTGCATTGAACATTCGTACTAATTCGTAAGCATTGCATAATATATTGTTATTATACAACGCATGATGATACCTCAGCTTTATGTCCACCATGTATGATTTATTTGCGGAATATTGGCGTTAAACGAATATATCTCATCAGGAAACACAAAGTTCTTCCATACACTAGTTAGCAAATGGTCGTGCTCAGAATGCGGAGAGCCGATGTACATTGTATTCCTGTGCAGCATGTGCCCACTCTGCGCATATTGAAAAACTATTAAGTGCTCCGCGTAAGAGTGCAATGTGATTTAAAAAAATAAAAAAAAAGACATGGAAAATCATGAGCGAATGGAACGCGAACTGTTAGAGTAGTGCAGCCAGGTGACTATTCTGGTGAAGTTTTTCGCGTGGCTGCAACGAGTGCATCGAGCAGCTCGAAGAACTTTGTCGTGCCAAGCATCCGCGCCTCGCCGTTGGACACAAATAATCCGCGGCGAGGATCGCGCGACTTGCGGATGCAATTAGAACGACGTTTCGTGCACATTGGTGGCGAGTACGCGATTAATGAGTACGCGAGTAGTAACGAACGATCTCTTATTCGTTATGACTGTCGTTTTCGATATGTCTTCGTGCGCGACTGGAATTTGGTTATATGCTTGATGTAAGTCAAGATTGGAAAATATAGTTTTTCCCTCGAAAGTTGGAAGAGCAATCGTGCAAGTGAGGCACTGGGAACTTGTCTGGCATTGTAATTTACTTTTAAACTGGCGTTGAGGCGAATAATTGCCGCAGATCCTCCATGAACCATCCTTCTTTTGCATCATATAGATGGAACTCGCCCATGGACTGTTCGACAGTCTACAAATACCGATTTCGACTAGCCTATTAAATTCTACTTTAGCCGCTTTTAATTTACTCGGGCTCAATCTTCTTTCTCGGACGCTCTGCTATGGGAGGACCCGTAGTAATGATATGGCATACATTACTGTTATTAATGCAAGTTGATTGCGCGAACTTTATGGCAGGATTAGTCGTGCTGACGGCCAGAGGTAGTACTGCTTTTATTATACCTGAGGTGAACGCGTTATTTCGAGGATCAATGAGTTTGCGACCTTTGAGATCCGGTAGTAGACGGTAATGCGAGATCAGATCTGCCCCGATTATCGGATAAGGGACTGACGCTACGCAAAAATTCCATATGATTGGCCGTATACCCAAGTGCAAAGTACGAAACGATTCTCCGTACGTATCTATCTATTATTTGCCGCGTATAATTTAAAAGTATTTGGCGTTTTACTCTTCATCTTTCCACAAGGAAGTAATGAAATTTCCGTGCCTGTGTCTATTAAGAATAATTCCCCGATGACACGATCGCAGACATGGAGGCGAGCCGAAGTGTCGCGATCTGCCAACACCGCCTCCGCTGTGGCAGACGATTCTATTCCCCCGTCTTTCCTTCAGTGATGATCTTGAGCTTTGGTCAAAAATACGGAAATTCTTGGATGTCCTCACAAGCGCGTGCCTGATCACCGAAGGTTCAGACGCTGGGCCTACTTTTAAAATGCTTGCGATTTTTCTTCGTTTCATCGGATTTAGTTTTGAATCTGCCTGAACACTTGATCTGAGCCATAAGGATTCTAAATTTGCGGCAAGTCGATCGATTTTGCTCTCGAGGTTCGATGGTTCCGAACTTTTTAATGACGCGGCGGCACACTGCACGGAATTGCTCGCGGTTTCAGCTATTTTGTCGGCCATCTTAGCTAATTTATCCAGGTCTGTGCATTCGGACATCGCAAGAATGCCTCTGATATACGGTAATGGCTAAAAAAAAAATGATTTTTATAACTGCCTCATCACAACGGTTCTCTGGATTTAAATTTCGTAGTCTATTGAGGATCTGCGACGGTTTTTCCGACGTCAGTACTTGGCCCTTATTAATTGATGGAGTTGGCTCCGCCGACGCAGAGAAACTTTCTATTATACGTTGTTTTAACTTGGTATATGGCTCATCCAAATCAGATTGCGTGATCAAATCTCTGCAACAAGCGACCGTCTCAGCGTCGAGTGACATGATCACGTGGTGCGTTCTCGTTTTTTTGATCGGTGATATGTACCGCCTTGAACATCGCTTCGACCTAGATGAACCATATTACCAGGTCCTTCAACGACGTTCCCTTGCGATTGCTGTAACAGGGCCTGCAGTTGCATAAGCTGCTCCTGTAACTCCTTGACGGTGAGGGGTAGCATACTGAACTAATTACTCACTCGCACACGCACTGCTTATTACACTGATTATACAGTTAACTTTTACGGAGAGAAAAGAAAGAGGAAGAAGAATCGCAATTTTGACTCTACATTAGTTCCTACATTAACCTGAAGCGAGATGCACAATTCCGGGTTACAAAATGGCGCCCAATTACAACACTTTGCGCGCGAAACTGTTCTCACTTTAATGGTGGCGCTCAGCGACGCTGAGTAGATGCCGACAATGTCGACTATCGCTTGATGCCTCTTGTCGAACCTATTGGAAGGTGCCGATCCTGACGATGGCGTCAAGAATCTTCGCTAATATGACCGCCAGTGGCCTTCTCAAGCACCTCGATGATGACGCACAAGGTCCTGGCTAGACTGTCAATGGCGGCTGATGCCTTCTGTGTACTTCCGTCCGTACTTCGTGACTGATTGCCCCATAGGAACAGCTATTCGCTTATTGCCGTAATTGTCTTAACAGTGGTGTGCGTGATCCAACGTTGGAATTACACAACAACAAGCCTCGTGCCCTGACTGCATGCACATGGCCGTAGGTCGATCTTTGCTTCCTCGACAATCACATCACCAATGTGGGATTCTTAGGCGACCTATTTTAACGCCTATTTTGCGTGAATCCATCACCTTTTTCGTGTAGATCGTACGAGTTGAGAAACTTGACTTTAATTGATAACGTTTTTTATTCACAAGGCTCGTGAGTACCTGCTCACGAGAGAGCTAACAGAGATCTGTTCTCTACTTACTAGAGAGTGCCGCACGCAGACATCACTACCTTCAAAGCCTCTAAAGCATGATTTACACGGGGCGACTTTATTCGCCTAGAAGCCGCGTCTAGTGACGTCATAGCGAATTCGCTACTAAAAACTTCTTCTAGACGCGAATTTATTTTTGTTAGCGTCTAGAAGCGGCGAATACTGCTTTCTATACTTTCGATACTTGTCGCTAGCTTGTCACTAGCTTCTTGTGCTTCTTTTCGCTGATGATAAACGCTTTGCTGTGATTTTGACGGTGCGACTTTATTCGCTAGAAGCCGCGTCTTAATTCACCATTAATTCTCTCGACCAGCGAATTCTCTCAACTCTGCTTCTATTCGCTTGAAACAAGTTTCTTAATTCATCAGGGAATTCGCTGATGAAAGCTTCTTCTACACGTTTGGTTTTTATTCGCTAGCGTCTAAAATTTTAAAGTCGCAGCGTCGAATGGTCGCTAGTGGTCAAGCGAATTTAGCAGCATCAACAGAAGCTCGATCTATATTGCTCATGCGCGAGATATTAGTCAACTATTGGCTATTGTTATTTGCTAGTCTTATCTGAATTCTGACATAAACACGTTTCGCTGTTGTGTGTATGCAGTATTTTTTTTGTGGAACTTTCTTCCGTCTTTTTTACGTGCAAAATGAAATTTGCAAGACTGAAGAACAGCGAAATAAGCATATTTCTTGAAGTGTTGCAAAATTATGCAATAATTTGGAATAAAATTAGAAGAGTATTCAAATAAACTGAAGCGAGATAGACAAATAACACACATGCTGAACGATTTTGAAAAAAAAAACATGAAGATGGACAAAGAAGAATTCAAAGGTGAATTATGTCTTTAATATGATAAGTTTTGCAAGAAGCTAGGGTGCATGACGCACGCACGCACGCACGCACGCACGCACGCACGCACACATAATTGTTGAATATTTCGTCCAATTTTATTCAATTGCCAGGGAAATGCTGCTTCCCCAACAAAGTACTCAGCATATTTCTTTCTGACTCTTTCTGCATCTGTATAATTGTTTGAACCTCTTGGATTAACAATTGTTAATTGTTGTAATTCTCGTCATTGTCTTGAAGTAACATTTTTAGTAGCTGCAGCTTTTATATCAATAAATTTTGATGGTAGACATGTTGATGCAGAAGTTTGTCTAAGCTAATTATGAATTGTCCATGCAGCCCAAACAATTTTGTCTATTCTGTCAGGTGTCTGGTTTATTGTTCGTAAGAAGATGCCAAATCTCCATACTAAGATACCGAAAGTTTCTTCAGATTGACGTCTTGCTCTTGATAATCGGTAATTAAAAATCGTTTCTTCTTCAGTAAGATTTTTCTTACTATCAGGTTTCAAAAGATTCAATCGCAATGGAAATGCATTATCTCCAAGAATGACTGCTAGAATGATTGATTTTTCTGAGAAACTAATTAAATTATTTTCCTTAATTTTATTAAGTTTTGAGTCTCTAAAAACAGCACTATCATTTGCTCCGTTTGACCGTTTACTCTTATGTCAAGAAACGTAAAGTTATAATCATGATCTACTATTGCAAACAAAATAATGCTATAAGTTCCCTTGTAGTTATAAAATTCAAAACCACTATTTCCTGGGCGTTTTATTGCGACATGCTTTCCGTCGATGACGCCTGCACAGTTGAAAAAATTTCATCGTTCCTCAAAACCATTCATTATACCCTGCCACTCTTCTGGTGTAGATGGTACCTGAAGGAAAAAAGTTGTTAATAAAAATTTGAAAAATTTCTAAAATATTTAACAAATATCTTAATTATTGAAGGATGAAGATCCGATTAATACAAAAGAGAGTACAGATGAGTCTTCTGAGGAAGTTGAAAATCATGATATTGAGCACTTGAAAGAGATATGAGACAAATTTGAGACAAATCAGAGAATCCATGTATCAGGTGATACACAAAAAATGCAAAAGGCAAATTAAGAAAGATTTGAAGAGAAAATCAGTAAATCCAACTCTCAGTAGTTCAAGAGGCTATAAAACATCTGGATAATATTGTTTCAAACATGAAACAAAGGGAAGATAAAAATTATCAATTTAGCCGATAAGCCAAATGTCACAACTTAGCTCTTTACCCGCTATTTGGTCCGTTATGCTCAAAAGTGAAATTCAAAATGTAATTACAAAGATTGTTTTACAATGTCTATCTAACCAGCAACCTGAAAGTAATAGAGTATTTCCTTCGTTATGTCATCAATTTTCTTCACAAGATATAAATAGTTATTCCTCATCTTTCTTATCACTCGAAATCTTCTTCTTCATCACATCCTCCTCCTCCATCACTATATCCTCTTCCTTCTTCATCACCATATCTTCCTCCTTCTCCATCACCATATGCTTCTTCTTCCTCATCATCATATTCTTTTTCTCCATTACTATATCCATCTCCTCCTTCATCACCACATTCTCCTCTTTCTTCATTAGCATATCTTCCTTCATTACAATATTCTCTCACTCCATCACTACATTCTCCTTTTATGTCACTAAATCCTTCCCCCTTTTCATCGCTAAATCCTCCGTCCTCTTCATCATTAAATCCTCCACTAAAAGTTCTTCTTCTCTTCCATTCAATCTGGTTATCCATCTCAATTTCGATAAGAATAATATAATTGCAAATGACCATACGAAAGCTGATATTTAAATAATAAAGTAGTTGTTTTTGTATAAGCTCTATCAATAAACTTGAAATCAATCAATAAATATTTCTCTCTTTACAGACATTTTATTTATTGAATCAATTCCCTTACCTTCATGTTTTTAATTACATTTTATATATTAAACTTTCTTTTTTTATTCAATGATACAAAAATTTTTCGAAAATTAATAATATATTTTTCATATTATTGTTTTATCATTAAAAAGATTAAAAAATATATTCGACTTCCGGTAACATTTTTCGCAATAAATTTATTTACAGATTTTTAGTTTATACATCTTAGATGCTTATTGAACATCAAAATTTAATTGTAATATTACAGTAGTTTGGCTGCGTTTCTAAGTCCGAAAAAATTTCAGCACGTTATTTAAATGATTACAAATACTGTATACATGTATATACATATATACAATTTCACATGGGATTATTTAAATTTATGCATTAAAGATCTAGTTTAAATTGTCAAAAGCTTTTTTTGTTTTAAAAAATATTTTTTTTTAAACATTCTTATTGAATAGTGTCATACTGTTTATTCAAAAATAAAAAAAGAAAAAAATACTTTTTCAATGGAAGTTATATTCTTTCTTCATCAAAAAATTATTAATTAAAATTTTTTTTTCTAAAAGCGGAAATTATCTTTTTAAAAATTGTACAATTTATAAATTTTATAAAACTTACCTTCAGGTTTTATTCCCACAATACTTGTTCAATTGCATCAAGAACTTCTGGTAGGAATTGACAAATTGTGCAACTCTGAATAAGTTGCAAAGACTGATAGGAATTCTCTGTAGCTAAATATTGAAGAGTAATCTTTAGTTTGGTTCGGAATGGAATAGCAAGTCTCATTAGAGTATCTTTTTTTTAATTAGTGGATCTACTTTCTTTACAAGTTCTTCAAATTTCTCGCAACTTAATCGTAAAATTTTACGATAAGCGATTGGATTCTCCAATGCTAATTCCTTGAATAGATGATCTGAAGTTCCATGAGTTAATTTCCTATGAATCCATCTTCGTATTTTTTTTCTTTTTATTGCAGAATTATTAATTTCAGCTTTCAAAGCTTGTGCACAAAGCACAACAGTGGCACGAAGAATATCATTCGATGACATGATTATTTTCTGATGTTTACGATCTGAGTGGACGAAACGTTCCTGAAAAATTTGTCTTTTCACGCTGATGACTTAAAATTTACTCTGGAAGAGAAGCAAGAAGCTGGCGACAAGCGTCGAAAGCGGTATTCGCGACTAAACGCTACAATAAGAACAAATTCGCTAGAAGCCGCATCTGGAAGAAATTTTTAATAGTGAATTCGCTATGACGTCACTAGACGCGGCTCCTAGCAAATCAAAGTCGCTCGTGTTCCAGAGCGAATTTTTAAGTCGCGAAGCGACCACTCGACGCTGTGACTTCAAAATTTTAGACGCTAGTGAATAAAAACCAAGCGTGTAAAGAAGCTTTCATCAGCGAATTCGCTGACAAATTAAGAAGCTTGCTTCAAGCGAATAGCAGTAGAGTCGAGAGAATTCGCTGGCGAATTAATGACGTCACTAGACGCGGCTTCTAGCGAATAAAGTCGCCCCGTGTAAATCACGCTTTAGCATTTTCCTCTCATACGCTAGGGAGATTTGATTCGTTCACAAACAAAGAAGAAGAAGAAGAAGAAGAAGCTATTATTAAGAAAGAAAGAAAAATGGGAAATGTAGATAAGAATATGTAAATAAATATGACTCTAATATAGTCGAGTAATTATTTAGAATATCCCTCTTAAAATCTTAAAAATATATTCTCATTAGAGTACTATACTATTAATGCAGAGAATTCGCGTGCTTAAAACAGTGAATTTGTGTTTGTTTGTGTTTGTAAAGCAGAGAATTTGTGTAAATAAAACAGAACGTAGCGCTGTATCGAATCGGGATGACAGATATCTTAATCTCTAAAATCTCGAACTTTAATGTTTAATAATTCAATTCACGAGACCGACTGCGGTGTTTTTTCCAGATTCTTTCGTTTTGAGTGGAAACGCGTCGAATGTGTATGCATAAATAATGATATAATAACTTTAAACTTCCAAATCCGAAATTGAACAAATAGAAAAAGACGAGAATACATCTCCACCTTGCAATAAAGAAAAAGAAAGTGTGATTTATGAAATGCCATAGCCGGCATATTTCGAAGCTTTTCAGATTCAAGGAAATCTAAACAATGATAAAAATTATGTTTTTTGTGCAAAATTTGTATAGGTAAAAAGTTTATTCATGCAAATAAGAGCTCTGCACCGAATTTAAAAAAACACTTACAGGTAAATATTATTTCTGAAAGATTATCTCCAATAATATTAAGTGTACAAATAAGTTTCCGCCGTTTTTTATCAAAAATTAATTAACATTTATTGTGAAAGAACGATACATAATGTTTTATTGATGTAAGTCAAAATGTAGTGCAAGTTCTTTTTGCGCTTGGCACGAATCTTCATTCAATAATACTTCCAATTCCGCGTCTTTGTACACTTTCGGCCTTCTGCTACGTTCTTTGTCTTTGACGTCATTCACGTTCTTAAATTTTTGAAACCAATCACGACAACTTCTCTCACTTAAGGCAGCCTCACCATATGCTTTTACAAGCAATCGATGAGCCTCAGCTGCAGATTTCTTCAAATTAAAGAAGTAAATCAAAAGTTCCCGCAAATGACGCTTATTCGGCTTAAAACTCGGCATTTTCGCACAAAAAAAAATATATGATGCTGATACAAAATCGCTAGTATTTCAAGGTTATGTTGTTGACAGATATTCAACCTTACGATATAATGTTTTACATCAGACAATTTTAACCATAGCTTGCTAGTGGCGCCGTCTTTTGTCAAACGGCGGAAACTTATTTGTACACCAATATATTAATATATTAATACATATTGTATAAGTATAAAGATGATTCTTTACTAAAGTATGCCAGAATAATATTTAAAGATGTTTTAAGAATATATTATTGATGTCAGAGACATTATATTAAACATTATATTACTATCAAGGCAGGAACAAAATTAATCCTATAACATCTCTCTTATTGTTTCAAACAATTACATTTACCACAGACAAGATGCATATTTAAATTTACAGTAATGTAACTCAATACATCTATTAATTTACACTTCGTATCAAATTGTACATATCAACTGTAGACTACTTTAATCTTGATCATCCTTAAGTTCACATTGCTAGAAAAATTGCTCAAATTGTTCGCAACTTTTAACATCCCAATACAAAGGGCTGTTAAAAGTTGTGAATAATTTGAGCAGTTCTTTGGATTTAAGAATTTCCAAGATTACCGCAATCCACAATTAGTGTGTATCTAACTCGTTGCAAATTTAAGAACGAATCACAATGCTCATTTTGAATCCAATCTAACTATGATGTTCTAGGGTTTACTTTCTTTATTTAACATAAAAAAACCTTTAAATAATAATTGCAGAATTTTTAAGGATTTCACAATTATATAAATCTTCAATCAAAAAGACTACATAAAAGAGTATGTATAAAAATAATAGCATAAATCGTATATAAACTTCTTTCTCACAAACGACTTTTTTTAATTACAATTTTATTTAACACATGACTCTTAAATTAGTTAAGACTTAGTTGCACCAATGTTATTTTAACTATAAGTAAAACTTAAAACTTTAATTTTGTATCAAAGAAAAAGTCTAAAATGCTTTAATTTACACTAATTTTAATAAAATGAGCGTCATTTTTGCTTTAATATGATATTGTAATTTAAAGTTTTATGTTTCACTTAAAAGTAACATTGAGTGCAATTAAACACTTAAATAAAAAAACCTTGTAATAAAATTTAAAGTTGTTTTTATATGATAAACTAATATTAATACAATATTAACTTTGTAAAATTTATTTCTTTTCCTAAAGCTTCTTAAAATATCAGTTTCTTGATGTTCCCATAATTTATATTTTTGTTAGAAAAGATTTCCTTTTGTTTGAAAAGATTTTTTTATCAACTGTATCATTAAACTATCACACATATATTTTAAATCCTGTTGCCCCAATATTATTTTGACTTTAAAACACAAAACTTAAAATTTAAAATTTATCATATTAAAACATTTTTTTTCTACTCTCTTTTTTCTTCTTTTTATTTCTTTTAAAAGTGCAGTGACAGCGATCAACTATCTATAGATCAACAATTAATTTGATCTTAATATACCTAACAAATTTGAAATCTATTATAACATATCCTAAAACATATGTAACGACTAATATACAGTAAAGTTGTCGTGCTGATATACTATTTTTGGTAAATTTTAGCAAAAATAGCGCATCAGCACGAGATGTTGTAGAATTGTTCCCATATTCAGTCAGTACTAAAAATCTGTAGTATACGTTACGTGCACTAAAGATTTTCAACATTGGCAATGAATATTAGAACGCCAACCATAACAAAAGTGAATATTCTTTGACTGTATATAAGTCCATGATTGTACATAATTACATTATTTTTAATATAATTTACTCTATTACATTTTTCTACGGAGATTAGCATAATAATTATTATTTGCGTTATTATTTTTCTATTCATTTATAAAATATGAAAACTGTTTTATATTGCTTAGAGCGATTTATATATATACTATTTTATATATCATTTAACTTCCTAGGCCAAACATCCATTTTGTTTAAAAAAAATTGAAAAGATGAAGACAGAATTGGAAAATTTAAAACGACAAAATGAAAATATTGATAACCCTGATGATCCTGTTCCGAAAAAGCAACAGAAATTAGAACAATGGAAAAATGGAAAATCTATAGCTACGCAAATAATGTTAGATGCTGCTATACTACGATTTGTTATTGAAGAGATTCAATCTCTCTCTATTATTAATAAACCATCGTTTATAAATCTGGATACCTTCAGCTATTCGAATGATGTGTAGAAAAACATTAAAAGAAAAACTCAATTAAGCATATACTAAAATGAAATCTGCTAGAAAACAAATTTGCTGAAAAAGTATCAATCTGCTAGAAAACAAATTTGCTTGAGAAAGTATCAACTACAGCAGATTTGTGGAGTAAGGCAAAAAGATTAGTTAGTAATAATTTATATTCATATTTAGTTAGTGATATTTTAAATTCATTACTTTAAAATCCGAAGCGCCATTACGATCTGAGTATTGAAATGTTGAACTAATATACATATTTTCAAACAAACAAATGAATTAATTTCAGAAATGATAATTACGTGCCGATGTTTGTCGGCATTAATGCAATTGATCTGAAATATTAATAATCTCTCTAAATTTCCCAAATTAATCTTAAAAAACTGTAATAAACTTATTGCGAAAAAATATTGCCTCGGCCGGGAGTCGAACTCGGATTTCTTGCATTCCGTGCGAGCGTCCTGAGCCTTTAGATTACTGAGACCTTAGCAATAATTCTTCGCAATAACCAATATATTGAAATATATATTTCCTATTTTATTGTTTTACATTCATATTTTTTAAGATTCTTATATGTTCCCTTATGGCTATCCTTATTTGATCTTTGATTTTTCTGAAAAATTTTTGTTAAGATATTGAGAATTTGAGATTACAATAAATAACTTGAATGCAAATATAAATACGATTTCAGCAAAAATTCGCATTTATATTTAAAACCGTCTATTTTGTATTTCTCAATATTTTTTAAATTTAATTAAATTTAAATTTCTTGAAGGAGTTATTTGGGAATAACCCACTGGATTAATCCCAGTAACTTTAACAAGAGAATTGGCAGCATTAGTTTGCCTTAGAATTCAAGGAAAGCACACATATGATATTTTATCGAAGGAAATTAATTCTTTTTAAAATACCATATACAAAACAAAGTCGTTGTACGACGATCGATAATAGTTCAAATTTTGTTAAAGCATTTCAGTAAGATAATAATCATGATATATCTTTAAAATATGTTTTCGTACATTATTTATGTATCTGTGCGTGCGTGCGTGTGTATAAATGATGATTTTTTTTTTAGAATTTTCGAAAAAAATGAAGATGATAATGATAAGAAACCCACATGTAAATATAAATGATTTATTAATGGGTAACGAAAAGAATATTCTTACGGATGATTTTATTCTTCTGCCACATCATCGATGTATTAGTCACATCCTGAACCTCATCGTAGTCAAAGATTCTGAAAAAACCTTAGATAATGCTGCATACAAAAAACAATATCACATTCGCTAAATTAACAAAATTATGGAAGCAAAACCAATCTACAGGTGGCCGATAAAATAAAAGAAATGTGCAGCGTCTATTTAAAGACACCTGTCATTACTAGATTTAAAACATATTGCTTTTATTCATTTTTTAAAATTTGAATTAAGGCTCTTGGATATCCCTGTATTTGCGTATTAATGATTGTATTAATGATTTGATTGATGTTTGAAGCGAGAATGCCAACAGTTCTTGAACGTTGAGATAAAAGATTATATCCATAATATAATCTTATAGTTGAGTTAATAAATTAATAAAATATTCTGAACTCTTTATTCGTAGTATATATATAGTAATCAATAAATAGCCCTAAAATTAGTATGTAATTTACTTTAATTAATCCTTTTTCACATGATGTTTCAAATAACTTTTATGACTATTTAATGTCATAACAAATGGAAAATATTCGGAGCATTTTATAAATTTTTATCATAAATTCATTTATCATAAAATCATTTTAGATACATCTTTATAATTTAATTAAAGATACACACCTACACCCTAGAAACTACATCATTCTTAGCTGAATACCCGCCGAATGCCATCCAGCTTGTCGGTGAAGTCCAGACTATCGCATCTTGATATATTTTAAAATATGTTTACACAATCTATAGTACAGGAATTTTTGGCATACGATTTCTCTTCTGACATCATCAAGACAAACACAGCGGTACTCAGGAATGTTAACATTGTTTTTAAAACAAAATAAGTTTATACTTATATATTTTTTATATTAATAGGTAGAATTCTACTTTCGATTCCGTACCTCAACTAGTGTCACTTTTAAAAAATAACTCAGAAAAAAAAAATAAATATATGGACTATTGCAATTTACAAAGATTGACTGATAATGAAATTAAGTTTTTAGAAGAGTATTGCGAGGTAAAATGCAGTTAATTGAAATATAGTTTACTTTATAATATTATATTTATAATATTAATTTCTAATTATTTAATGATATTTATAATTTCTTTTATTTGAATTAGGTAATGAGACCTTTAGCATATACATTAGACATTCTACAGAGTGATGTGAAAATGTATATGGGTTATTTATTGCCATTAAGAACATTGCAAACAAAAAATGAAAAATATTGATAACGATGCCCTTAAGTATTGTCATTCATTGATTGTGGTGATACGAATAGATATAAATAAAAGATAAATTGGTAATTTGATTAACGTATATGTTAATTTCATACAAAAGAATATTTATTTTGGTAACAAAGAAAAATAATGATTGCCTTTAGCAGAAAAAGTAGCTTGCTAAACATTTAATAATTGATTTATCAAAGCAATCTAGATTCATCAAAGATCTAAAATATTTCAGTAGATAATAATCATTAAGCGCTCATTGAGTTGTTTTTCCGTTAAAAGCAGATATTGCAAAGCACTATTTGTAACATTTTCTGCTGAATGACATTAATGATCTGAGCGTTTCCAATATCTTTATTAAGCAGTCACCATTTTTTCTGGTGTACTTAAAATATACTGAAAAAAACTGGTGATCACTTAAGTAAACATTATTAAGAAAGTGTAAATCGCTAATGCCATTCAGCAGAAAATCTTATGAAACAGAGACTATTTGCAGCTAATTATATCACTAATCATTAACGCTTCGTGCGAGCTGTTTGTTCCATTAAATATAGCCAGTAAATGTGCAATAATTTTATTGTGATTTGATGTTTTAGATTTGATACTATATTTGAAAAAAGGGAATTAATAATTGTCAGCTGTTTGCACCTCAAATTCAAATTGATTAAATGAAAATGATCAAAAAATTGCAGAACATTATTTATTAGATTTATTAATTCATTCAAATGAAACTTCTGTAAACTGTGATAATGACATCGAGGATGACGACTTTTTTATGTTTAATAAGCATACTGCATCTACTCAAGATGAGTTGCAACGATTTTTGAAGTCAAAAATTATTGAAATGTTAAAAGATTATCCGACAATTAAGAAATTCTTCACTGAGTATAATACTGCACTACCAAGTAGCGCATCCGTTGAACGGCTATAAGTGGTTTAATTCTAATACCACAAAGAAGTCATCTAGACGATAATACTGCAGAACAGCATTCATTAAAGATAAACAAAGAGTATTTTTAATTTAAGAAATCTTGCAAATTATTTTGTTAATAAAAAGTAAAATAAAATTAAATAAATAATAAAAAACTTTTTGCCAATTTTTGACTAAAATATTATATAATAAAATACGATATAATTAAACATAAGTGTAAAATGTTAATAAAAATATTCAAAGATAAATATATTTAATTTATGTTCTGTCTTAGCATTCTGTTTTAGAAACATTCTTCTTTTTAACATTTAAAAAAAGAATAATTATGTAGAAAACTGATGTATTCGCGTTTTTGCACGAAATGAACAAATCTGACCTATCTCAACAATCAAATTTAATGCTTAATATCTCGATTCATAGCAGAATGACACTTTTTTCTGCCAGATTCATTCATTTCGTGCAAAAACGCGTCGAATAACTCTAATTTCTTCAAAATCGGTGAGTAAGTCCGTCTACTACATAATTGCAAAAAAAAAACGTAACGAAAAGTAATGATTTTTTTATCGTTACTTTTAAGCAACGGTAACGCGTTATTTTTTAAAATCAGTAACGAGTAACGGTAACGCGTTACTTTTAAAAAGTTCCCAATCTTGAATAATGCTGAAATGGTGTTGTTATCTCTCACAATTTTATCTGGTTCGATATATGTTAAAAATAAAAAGTAAAGCAACAGCGTTTTAAACATAGTCATTCATAGAATCATTCGATGTCGTCTATTTTATAATCTTTATATCGATGACCGTCCTTCGCTTGAATAGTTCTTGGTATTTGATCCTGCAGCTACCTCATAGGAGGAGACCAAAATGTTTGTGGATAGCGGAATAAATTAATATTCTTAATGTCTTTCCATATTTATTACATAATTTATTTTATCAATTCAATAATTTATTTAAACAATCCACTTAAGTATAATAAGAATGTTAAAGATCTATTGTTCGCACTCAAGTGCAATACTATTTAACAAGCTTTATTGACGACGCATAGGGGCGATTAACGTCCTGAATCGTCTGGAACAACACCTAGAGGCGAACGAATTTACGCCTTAAGAGGATGCTGGAGTGTCCTGTTTTATCATTAAATTTTAAAAACGTCTTTCTCGTAACTGTGTTTATGGATTGAAAAATCCTTCTCCACAATTAAAGTATCGACAACAACGCAAGTCGCCAGCTACATTTGAATACGAAAAACGAAAGAAAATTAAAGATTATAGTTTTGTTATCGGCTTCTGTAGTCAACACATCACAATATGTATTGCATATAAGAGTTTCAGATCTTGCACGTTCATGAAAAGTAGCTGGCGAATTGCGGAAAACCTAAACAAACAATCCTATGCTTTTAGAAACGCGATAGGAGTTTTAGTATAAGAGAAAGGCGTGTACAAAAATTTCGTTTGTATATTACGAGTGAAATTGACGTGTAGCCATGAAACTGAGCAGTATTTTAGTTCCGCGATATTATGTATATGTATGATGTATATATATGTGTATATATATATATATATGCATATATAATAGCATACATACATACGTGTGCGTATGCATGCGTGTGCGCGCGCGCGCGCGTATGTGTGCGTTTAGATATATACAACACATGTTTAAACTTTATTTACTGAATTATTTACACATACATATATCAAGGTTCGGAACGTGATGTGTTTCGGTTGAGCTTTCTTTCTGCTCGGAACGACAAGCGGCAATCTCGTAATAGACGTAGCATATAAATGAAATTTTCGAATACACTTTGCTCTTATACTAAAGCTCGTAACTCGTT
>NW_011627324.1:885483-985150 GCF_000204515.1 Acromyrmex echinatior | reverse complement strand
CGAATTAATTCCAACACCTAATATATATATATATATTTTTTTTTAATCTAACATTTATTTTATAAATAAAAAACTACTCGCTTAAAATTATGTACATACTTTAGACGCTGCAGATTTTTTCGCTTGTTCTAATTCATGAAGTTGCTGTTTATGATGCAACAATCGCTTTTGTAATCTTTTACGGTAACTACGAGAGGCTGACGATCGGTTAGCATTTACATATCTCCTTTGCATGGCCGATTCTCCTTGAATAAACTCCCAACGGGAAAATAAACCTTCCAAAATAAAAATGTTATATTATTCTGTTATAAAATTGCAATAAAAAAAGAACATTTTATTTTTTTAAGATTGCTCTGAAGCACTAGTTTGTTTTAAAATATTTTCACACGTATATAGAATTGTTTTTCTTTTATTAATTTTCTAGTATATTTTTAAAGTGTGTTAATAATCACGAAAAAAATATTTTTTAAATGTGCATAAATAACACGCCGTATATTAAATACCTTGTTCTCTAGTTTTCTCATGATTGTCCTCGAAACAAGGCGGTGGTGCGATGGTGTCTAAGCATACTGACAGAAACAATAATACCCAGCCTATTAAGGTGATGTCCAGTCGATTAGAATTGGATGGCGCGTTCGTAAGAGGAGCCAATAATTTACCCAACGTACGAACCATGGCTTCAATAACTGAAGATTTATTTCCCCCGGCTATTAATGACTTCCGTCCAAGGAATGTTAGTAAAATAAACACTCTAAAAATAAAATTTAAATTTCTAAATTCTCTTTAAATTTTTATATCTTTTTACATTTATATGTATAATATTTACAAGTCATGCGCGAAAACATTTAATACGTACAATAAACATTTCCTTTATATTGATTTAATATAAAAGATAAATATATTTGATAAAATATATTTAAATATAAATAAATTCAAATAAATATAAAGCCTCACCTATCTTGTGGGAAAATGTGTGTAGACGCCGACGAGTAAAGATTTATCAAGGTATTAGATAAGAAGTTGCCCCACCATGGTTGATGCCCTGCCATACCAGCTAAGAGCGCAGCAGCTTGAAGTTGCAAACGTGGGGCTGGCGTTACAACGCATATTGAATGGAAAAATTTCTCACAAATTGTTGGAGTGAAAACTTCATATAATGATGTTGGTCGATATACCTGTATTTAAAAAACGCTACATCATATACAGACCTTGTCACGTATAAAATAATGAAACCAAATGTCATGTGCTAATATTAGATACATAAAAAATGCAGCATAATATTGACTGTGGCTTTTAAGCTTTTATCTAATATTAAATTTTTAACATTTTGGCGATTTATCATAATTTTGCACTTAAGATTTGCAATATATACATACATTAGGTAATGGACCAATTTCGTACACGATATACAGTAGAATGTCAAGAAGAGTCTCTTCAAGAACTCGTAATTTGTCGCTGGGTGCGTTCGCGAAAGATGTAGTTGGCACATTCCGCATACCTCTCCACCACTCGAGACGTCGCCAGACACTCCGTACGACATTTAATTGATGTTGGAACATAATGCATTCCTATAACAATATGACAGATCAATGTGTTAATATGCATTAAAATTATATAAAATAGTGAACTTGAATTACATCCTGAAAATAACAATTCATAATTATAACTCACTTGGTACGTCGACATTATTTTCGCTGATGGTTGTTCCTTACTTTCATTAGGTATCTTATTATAACATAGATAATTTTGCATATGCATAACATTAGGAGTTTCCGAACACAATAATGGATCCAACAAAGTTTTTAGTCTTTCAGTAGCTAAACTAAATCTAAAAATAAGAGAAAGATATTTCTACATATTAAAAGAAAACACACATATACTCGTATTTATTTATTTATTTATTATTTTATTTATTTATTACTTATTTTATCATTATTTATTTTATTATATCTTATATGCAATACCTGCATTGTACATCTTCTGCTAAAGCCGATAATATATTACATTGTGTATCAATGGTAGCTTGTAAAGAAGAATCAAAAATATCGGCATCAAATGATGAAGCATCATTTGTTTCCGAATAATCTTCCCCAGGCAAAACTACCATATGTCCGTAAAACATTCCTAATGGTATTTTACACGTAGTTGTGGACATTCCATAGCGTCCTATTGTAGTGATCTAATAATCATATAAAGTAAATAATTAATTTACAGAGTAAATAATTAATTTATAAATTTACAAAATTCGATATTTTATAAGTGAAAACATAAAAGAAAGGCAAGTGGATTGATATATATAAAAAAGAAAAATTAAATAAATAATAAAAAATGTATTGTATACAAAATCGCAACTGTAAGATAATGTTTTAGAAGTACTAAATATTATAATACTTGTAGGATAAAGCAAATATGATTAGAATGAGGTTAAATATCATAGGTGAAAAGAAACAACTAAAATAAAGATCTATTATTATTGATGTATTATATAGTTTATACCTTGAGATATCTACACACAGGTGGCGGCTGAAGATCGCAGACGATCAACGGTCTACCTCCAATATCACCTGCGACGATAAGCCGCGTGCCATCTATTTCTTCGCTCTTAGTCCAAATATCTATGGACAGCGATACCAAATCATTACACGAAGGTATCATCAAATCGGTTAGCAATACAGGTGATCCGAAATCTAAAATAACGAATCGACGGGCTCCCGAATGCATCCGTTCGACGACCAATGCTTGCTGAGGCGGCCAGCATAGCAACCTTCCCCACGGGAATGTAATATCGTCTCGCTGCAACATACATAATTTATTAATCGCTAGTGAAATAATTATTTCTTAAATTTACACACTTCTCAAACGCAATGTGACAAAAATATAAGAAAGCGAAATGCTATTTCATTCACTGCAGCGATTATTACTGTGAAATAGGCAATTGTATTTTGTGGATACATACTGAAACACAAAAAAAATTACATCGTAATGTCCCACGATTTGCGATTATAATTTTAATAACAATTTTTGTCGGGTTTTTATAATATTTTCGAATTGTAAGCAAATAAGAGATTTCACTGCAAATTAAAATTGATTATAAATAAGTAACAAAACATATTTGTAATTAATTTCGAGCACATATTACTTCAATATATATAGAACGTTAATAAATATCAAATCCACATTAATTATAGAATATGTCATTATGTTAAGGTCGCTAATTATGGGACACTTCAAACAATTGAGTTATAAATTAAAACATAACTAAATCACAACTTTGTAATTTTCTGAATATACACATTTGTAGATCTGTTGATTTATGTGTACAGAAAGATAAGTTTGCAAACTCTCATTACGCACAATTTTCGCGTAAAACAAGAACACACATAAAAAATAAAATGAGATTATATTCGGTATATTATAACAACTAGCCCTGTAATTACATCAAACAATAAAGCAAATGTATAAAAAAAAAGAACAAACTGTGTCGGCTGCACGTACATATGAAAATTGTTTAAATAATTTTAAATAAAACTAGTTGATAGCTAGTTCTCTGCTATGAATAATATTAACTTAAAATAAAAAAAGGGAATGAGAAGAAAACCCATGAGCGTACGACAAATAATATATGCAGGAATATTAACATCGAATACATAATTAATTACATAATAAATTTCATAATAAATTTCATGTAACTCATGCAACTTGCACTTAACATCATTCAGCTGCAGTTGACAGATAGAAAACTTTTAGCGAACGAGTGTCTCTATTACAATCAGCATATTAACAAAGCGATTGAATGATGAAAGGACAGTGTATCACTGAACTTAGAAATAGGAATTTACAAAAAAAAGAAAGAAAAAATAAGAATGGTGCGTGTGTTTTTGTCTATGTAATCTACCTTTTTAGAATTGCTCTCCTCAACTTTGTTTACAGCAGTATTGATACTTTGTACGCATGACTTTTCTTTTGTTATAATGGAACTTAATATGTGTGAACTAGGCATATTATTTTGTGTGCTATGCCAAGTCTGGTTGTCACTAGACATTTCATTAGCCTCATCATAATCCGATTGTTCATCGGGTGTGAGCAATAGTTGCGCAGACGGCTTCTTTAAAACTCTTCCCGTATACATACTAAGCAGATCGCTTAATGTAGCTGTCGATTTAGCTTGAACATGTGGTCCTAGCGATCCAGCATCCAAGTTCTACAATTAATATTTCTATCTGAATTAAAATTCAACTACTCTAACATCTGTATTGTATATGCCATTTTATGACTGAACAGTCATTACACAGTCGTTGCAGCCACTGTTAATTGTGAAAAAATGTAATTCGCCTTGCCTACTCTACGAATGCTGAGAATTAATTTGGCGCACTATTTCATAGATGGTATTTACAATTGTGCTCAAGCTGCTCGAGCTTATATATATATATATATATATATATATATATATATATATATATATTGTCCGTAGTCTAATATCACATTTGCATGAAACAATTGTAATATTACCACATCATTGACATCGTAGAACTTTTTAAACAAAGCAATGATTCAATTTATGTGTTCGCTCTTATACATGGTTACAGAATAAGTCACATATCGTTTCATTAAAAAAAGATACACAAACTTTTAATACATTTAAATGCATGCACAGAATACTTACATATGTGTGATGTATCGTTTTAATATCAGGCACACCATTGTTACTTGTCGCTGCACTATCATACAAAGTGGGTCCAATATTAATTGTATTCATACCAGGATCGATCTTTTCCATCTTCGTACCGTCAGAGGCAGCGTGACAAGTAAAATGAAGAGGTTCAACCTAAATCAACGTTCAAATATCATAAGTAATACAGAAAATAATCGATATACAATCATCTTATTTATTAATTAAATAATATTACCTCGAGGAGGCCTTTCATATTCTGATTGGTGCACAATGCCTTCAACTTGCTGGATATTACAAATTCACTAGCGGGATGTGTAGGCAGTGTGAGTAGGTCCCTCAAATCAATAGAATCTTGTGATATCTTGGACGAGTGTATAGCACTCGACGAAGCAACAGGAGGGCCTGTTTGCTCACTGGTTACAACAGATGCATACGTCACGGGTATTGAACTAAATTTTGGTAACATTGGTGGCTCTAAGTCGAAAAGCTCCGTTTCAAAAGGCGTGTTATATAGACCGAATCTGGAGAAAAATTTATTTGTTAAGATTAAAAAAAAAATAAAAATTATTTTAAAAATTTAATATTGTATATATAAAATTGATTAATCATTATTTATTTTAAGTATTAAAAGCACTTATTAATGCCTTTAATACTCAAAACAATTAATCACTAACCGATTTAGGGCGACTTTTATCAAGCTCCGGTTAACTTAACTAGTCTAATAACTTTGCAGGATTCCAACTGGAACAGATGTCGGGGAAAAAATGCAAAGAGAAAAATTATCAATGCGAATGTAAATGTATTAACTCTTCAGTTCGCAATTTTTCTCCGACATCAGCTTCAGTTGAAATCCTGCAAAGTCACTAAACTGGTTAAGTTAATCGGAATTTGGTAAAAGTTGCCCTTAGTACTTAAAGATTTATCCAAGGACATAAAAAAAAGATAAGAAATACACAAACCTTGTCGCGAGCAGCAAATGGTATGGATTCACTCTATTAGATACTTCAGTGGCTATCTGTTGCACCAGGGTGACACATTTATGTGCAATACTGTAATTTTTATCTAATGGTAAAAATCTAGTAATGAGTAATTGAAGCCATCTCAGTGAACCAGCCCAGTGAACTTCCATTATTGACGGTAACAAATTGACCAATACAGAGAGCATGGCCTCATCAAAGGTTTGAACCGATGAATCCTCAATGTTATAAAATCCCCTAAAAAGAATAATAATTTTTTCCATAAAATCTTCACATAATTAACGTTATCAATATCATTTTAAATAATCGCTCACCCGCTGCAAAGAATAATTAATTTAACACATTTGTGCGCTATACTTCTCCCAGCATGCAAGAGACATGTTCGTAATAAGCTGGATAGTCGTCCTTGCACAGAACGTATCGTCTCCAATTGAAGAGCTTTAATTTCAGCGCTGTTCTGAACGCTGCGCAACCTCGTTAATCTTATTGAGGCTACCCATATTAGAATGTCAAGAGCTATAGATTGTACGACGGGAGAGCTGCAAACGTTTGTTTAGAGTGTTAACTTTCTATAAGCTTAAACATCGTTAAATTTCTATTATTCTTGTTACTTACTCGATAGGTACTTGCAAGCATGCGACATTCAAAAGATTATCGACAAAAGTTTTGGATTCTAACATAGCACATCTTTGCATCCTTTCGTCGGGCATGCTGGTGGGATTTACTGATCTCACAGTGATGGAGATCTCGTAAATCCAATTGCACCCTTAAATAAAAAACAAGTGTATAGTTTTTAATGTACAAAATTTTTAGTGCAAAACAATTAGCATTTTCTTATAAATTATATTGAAAATCTGACGACAGTAAAATTGTCGCACGTATAAAAAGAACATAAAGATATTCTTGAAAAATTATGTGACACAGAGTATTTTATATATATATAATAAATTTATAATGTGTTCGTTATATTAATAAATTCTCAGATTATATTTACCAACATAACATCCCAACTTCTTGCTATTCCCCTCATCAAATCGTTCTCCAGCATTAGGGGGCACAAGCGGACGTACTTCAAATATCTTTAGTTTTTTACAAGTTGGTGGTTTACTTTCTCCTAAATTTGCTTTAGATTTCGTAGACGTCTTGAAAGTAGAGAAAGAAAAGAAAATACTATAATAAAACACTGATACTATAAAGATACAGAACATAATAAAAGATTGACAAGTACATTACTCACTCCATCCTTTTGATCTACTAAAGCTTTGACGTGAACGAGCAATGTCCTAGCTTTCGAGCGAAACAATTTCGGGCTTGTCAATGTTACACATCCCATATGACAAGACAGATCTACACAACGATGTAAATCGATAGGACCACAAAGGATTTCCGTATTATGCTGGCGTTGATACTCCTCTGTGATAACTGGATTTTCGTTCTTTTGTTCGGTTCCTATGTTAAATTCAATTCTCTCGTCTATGGGGGTAGTTGGTATCTTCTGATGACCGATCCTCTTTATATTTTGCTTCAACAAAGTAACTTGAATATTGGGTAACTCTTGATAGAACGGATGCAAGGTAAATCGGACATCAACGTGTCCTATACTTCCTGCTGCGCTTCGAGGTAAAGTAAGTTCGAATACGTGTTCATCCCAAGTAGTCCTAACATAACATGCAAATATGTTACAACTTTATAACATATCTTCCTTTTTTAATCGCGTATTCTTTTATATCGATTCGCGTATAATTTTACATCGATCTTTTCTTATCAAGAAATATATTGTACTATTTCATTTACAATTCTTTAAATTTCAATATAGATAGTTTTATTTATCACGCGTAAGATAACACTAAAAACATTTATATTACTAAATATAAAAGAATAAATACAATAAAAGAATAATTAGAAATTAATTAAAAAATCATTTAAAAAATATAAAAATATTAAAAAATAATGTAAAA
Source organism: Acromyrmex echinatior (assembly GCF_000204515.1). The sequence goes on along the minus strand of NW_011627324.1, from coordinate 977,543 downwards.
AATATATACAGATATTTTAATAATTAATAAGAGAATCCGCAATTAAAAGAATGCAGTTTCTCTGAAATGGTCAGCATATCTGTTAAAATTTATAATTATGTCTCCTTACGCATCACTTTGTAACCGCCACGTTCTCGTATGATGCTGATCTTCTGATTGATGAAGATGCTGCGGATGACGTCTTTGTCTCTGAGCTTGCATCATTTCACTCCAACACGGAGGGACGGTCGCGCTATATGCAGGGGAATGTCGACTAAATCGTGTAAGTTCGTACAACAGCCCTAAGTCCCAGTATGAGAAATTCGATTTATGTGCTAATAATTCGTCGCTAAAACATAGAAAATATTCAAAAGTTAATAAATAAATATCAAAAGAATACTTTTACATTGTTTTATAAATAATGTCATAAAACATATTATAAAGCTATTAATACTAGAACTATGTCAATGGTGTCATTTTGATATCGCTCCGCTAATCATTTTTTTCTTTTTCTTCAAATAATAATAAAATAACTCCTTCCTAATCAAAAACAAGGATAAGAAATTATCAAATTGGCACCTTCGACAGTTCTAGTGTTAAAATATTTCGGCTGCTGCAAATTCAAAATGAAAACTTACTAACAAATCGATGAAGTTGATGTACTAGGAGCTATATTTTCACAAGTACAACTTCCTTCACTACCCATATTCACATCATCAACATCGTCTTTCTCCTCTGTAGAGTCCTCCTCCTCCGCTGTAATGAAAAAATGCAATGTGCCATCGCTCGTGCACACACACAGCCTTTCCAAACCTGAAAAAACCACCGGCCTTAACACATAAATTCTCAACACAATCCTCACAAATATTCCAAATTAATCTCCCATTCACTTCCGTTTGTTTTTCCTTTGAAAACGTTTTTAGAGAAACACTTACTGTTGCAATAAGTCGCAGAAATAAATTTCTTTCCATCTAATCTCGCTTCCATTACAGTCTTCAGCGTACTTAAGTTTAATAATCTGACCACACCGTCTTTACATACAAGAGCAACTTGTCCAGTAGGTTCCTGAATAACTGAATTATTAGTGGAATTGGTACTAGAATTAGTAGAAAATGACGTGCACTTTTGTTTTTCTTGAAGTGGAAGTAATACATGTTCTATTGGCGCCTGTTCCAAAGATAACTCTCGCTTCACCAGCGGTTCCGACGCTACTTTTACTACCGAGCCCGTGAAATCCAAAGCATATACAAGCAACAGGGCGTTCGCGTTGCTCTCGTTACTGTGGATCTCGCCGTTTATCAATTTGCTCGATTGACTATCATTATGGTCCCAGTACATATAACTTTTCTGCGGGAAGAAATCGCTTTCGTCATCAACATCCATCTGATTGGTATTTGACGAAGAAGATTCGACGGAAGCGTTATCAGCGGGACACATGGCGACATACAGGTATCTTCCGTCCTTAGACGTAATTATGTACGTAATGCGGAGAGAGTCTGGAGCGTTTATCGCCAACGTTTTGATGACTACCGGTTCTGCTTTGGTAATCTTCATAAGATCTAAGCTCTTTTTGTTTATCGTTGTCAAGTCAGATGTCGATGCAAAGTGGGTCGAACCGTTAATAGGAGGAAAATTGGGATCGTAGGGAGTTGACGTCGTCGGGGTCGGACCAAAGGGAATACCAATGGGACTCGAATAAATGCCGTTGGAGGACGAGGCGGTTAAAGTGTTGGGTGGGAAGATACCGTCGTAATGCGGACCGACTACCATATCCGAGTCTACATCTTCGATAACTGGCACTTCATAAAAAATTTTACTAAGGAAGAGCTCCTGGTACAAGCTTTCCTGGCGTCCGCCATTCGAGCTAGCGCTAGTTCCTGTTCCAGATAGGGTCTTCTTAGTCTTTGATTCTTTAGAATTATCTTCCTTGATAGGTTGCGCCGTTGCAGCCTTATGATGAAAGTCATACAATACTAAGTAATGCAACCTCGACGATATGTACCTATCACCCGCTACCTTCATTATATCTAGAGTATCACTGGCAGCACTATTTACACTGTTCATTGCACGAACTAACGACGATGAACTCGCTAGATCGCTCGAGGCAGCCCACACATTCTCTAAAGTTCTTAATTGCGAGGGATTGTTAACTGTCACTGTAACCCCACACACTAAGCACGGTCGAATCTTATGCTCTGTCGTCTCAATGTTTATAGACGACGAGGAGTTGGTGCTTTTCGCTTCCTCTCTCAGGGTTACTGGAGATCCCACTACTGAAAGTGCTGTAACTTGTACTTTATAGAACGACGAAGGCTTGTATTCCGAAAGTGGATCCGAGTCTGAGCCTAGATTTGTTAAATACGGAGGCGTCAAATTTCTCGCAGCACAAAATTGTATCGATTCCTTATTGTTTATTTCTTGATCCAAAGGTGATATATAAAATGATACTTCTCTCTGCAAAATGACAGTAATTATATTACTTTAAATAAAGATAAAATTATATTACTTTTAATTAAAGTAAAAAAGATAACATACATCTAAAGAATATCAAGCTTAATTTTTAAAATAAATAATTTATGAATATACAGCCTTATATATGGTTAAAAGTATTAAGCATCTTATTAATCATTATTTAACATTTTAGCTAAAAAATCGATTTATGATTACTTACTATAAATTATCTTTTGTTTTAAAAACAAAAGATAATTTAAACTTATTAACTTATTACCTTATTATGCCAATAATCAATAAATAATATTGGTAAAAGAATTCCAGAGATTTATTTTCTATTTCTATATTATAACAATTTTCTTTTCACTGTCGCTAAAAATTTCAAACATGTACCTATTTCATTTTAAATACAGAAAATGTGAAGTAGTTCAGCTAAAAGCCAGAATTCCAGATAAATAAAAAAAAAAATATAAGTGCCTAATACTTCTGACCAAAATTGTAAAAAAGATATTCTCAGATTTTGATAGCATTGATAATATAAAAACCTCGAATAGCTTACCTTCAATTGATTCGTTATATTCCAAATATTTACAAAACCATTGGAAGAGGCTGTAGCCGCGAGGCCTGTGACATTAGTAGTACCTATGACGTCCACCGTATCGCCTGCCTCACGAGCGGGAGCTGTTGCAAGAGTCACGGATAATGGAACATTCTGTGTGTATTCACCCTTAACGAATGGACATGCGGGCGAATGCCTCTCATGCTCCGACCATGGCTCGTCAGTAGGCTCCCAACATACTAAGCATACGTTACAAGTAAAACACATCGCTCTGTCATCTCCTGTAGCATTTGGCTCATGATAGAAACCAGCCTGGGCCATTTGATCAGGTAAAGCCCATCTAAAATATTTATTATATTATAATATAATTTTGTGTGTAATAAGTCATTAATTGCATTCATTTTAACAAAAATATAGAATATAAAAAAGTTGTAAAATAAAAGTAACTATGTCACAATCTACATAATAATAAAATACGTAATATGTTACGTACTTGTAATTCATATGTGGCCATTTTGGAAAAGTATTACGACGTGCTGCTTCACTAAACATTAATGCTCTATCAGTGGGACCACCTTCTAACGCAAGACTAGGCAATAGGCCATTTAGTCGTTCATTGATCGCGGAGGCAATGGGCAGTGCTGCTATATGCCGATTTTGCCTTTTTAATTCCATTACTAAACCAGAGCAGACGAGTTTTAAATATCCATGCGATAATTCCAAACATATCGTATTCCACTGCAATTAAAATTTCCATTTTCAATTTTAATAATTTTAGCATTAATATATTGATATTAATTCTGTATACATAACACAAAGATATATTAAAAATCTTATATGTATTTATATAATAAAATGTTTTGTTCTGTTTATATAACACAATATAATAAACTATATTTTTAACTAATTCCGATAATCACATTAACTATCAAATTTAAATTGTTCAATATTAAAAATCTCTATTAATCAGTTCTATGATTATCTCCTTAAATAAAACTTACTCAAAATTAATTGAGTAAAAATAACAGTTCTCTATATTATAATATAAAAATTAAGTTATTAAAAAATATATTAACTTTTTATTTTTACTAAATGCACTAAATAAATAAACATCTAACAAGTATACTAGAACATGTACTTCAACTTTAAAATAATTTATTTACTTTTACATTTTCACTTTTATATTCATCTATAATCTAAAATAACTATAACAAAAAATGTTATACATTTAACATTTTATACATAAAATAATTAACTTTACAAACTATACTTACTTTTTGAGCTTTAATACCCTTTTTCTGATTTGCTTGTGCTGTAGTAATTTTTCTTGACAGTTCTCGCAGCACCTCCAGCATATGTTCCACACCTGGCAATTCTACACATTGTAGGCATTGAAGCAATATCGTCGCCTCCGACAGTAATAGTTCCAGCTTTATGACATCCTCGCTTTTAGAAACTGGGGTTTGCAAAATTGTATCTAATAGCAGGACCCCATTGTAATCGCTACGTATGCCAATCCCTCGTCCATCTGTATACAGCACTTTGTCTATTCCATCTGATAAATAAATTCCTTGCAATTTCCCATTAGGTTTACCTACAATCGTCATTATAAACATAAACATTTTATAATTCTTCACACATTTCACTATTAATATTTTCACTATTAATATTTTTCACTTTTATTTTCAATAATACATATTTTAACAATATACGAATTAATGTAATATAAATTTATAAAAAACATTAATACAAAAATGTAAATTGATTACTTTTATTTTAATGACTGCGAAAAACACTAATATTAAATATTTAAATATTTTCCAATTGCCATTACATAATCTTATAAAATTGTTCGAATATCCGCATAATATATATTTTAAGTACATTTTACTAAATAATATATATTTCATATAATATTAATAGATACTAATATATTGGTATTTCCTCAACATGATCTTGGAAAATTATGAAAAGATCTTACAAAAATCTTGATTTTGAAAAACATATAAACATTCTTCGTTCTTATTTCTTGAACTTGTAAAAGAATGCTTTGCAATCACAATAAAGATACCGTTCATAAAAAAACTTTATCTTTGATGATTGGATCAGTACAAGTGCCAAAGCAATTTGTGAAATTAATAGAATTAGTTCTTAAAAGATAACAACAAAGAATATATTTGGAATAATGCACAATGCTGACAGTCATAGATCCATTTCTTTAAGCCACACCGTATTACTTTCCACATTCAAAATGCAAATTCATTTTTGCAGAACAGAGGAACAGAGACAAAATCCAGGAAAGTGTGAAAAGCATGGCCAGAATGCAACAAACTATAAGATTATCTTCTTGACTCTCCGGATTCCAGGGAAGAGACAAAATCTGTCGCTTTCAGGCACTTTGTGAAAGAAAATTTCAATGACGAGGAAGTAGTGTCGTCTTATTCCGGGAAAACATACGCGACCTTGACACGCGTTATTGCACAGTATGCTCGGCGCCGACCCGGCGGAGTTCCGCGAGGATCGATCACGACGAGGAAGCCACACACGCTCACCAGACAGAGAACTCCTCTGTAGGATCACGCCGGAGTTGACATCGAACACGTATACTTGTGCGCTGCCAGTAGTGATGAGTAGAACGTTTAGATTGGCGTGATAGATAATACTCTTGCACTCGGTGTCCACGTTCAAGCAACCGTCCTCCTTCAATAGCCACGGGTCATCATCAGCCATTTTGCTCATACGGATCACGCTTTTCTGAAAAACTTTTCTCTAACGCTCGAACATCACGAGAAACATGGCGCACTCATCAACGCCATCTTTGAATGGAACGTCAGCAGACCGCACTGAATATAGCCGACTATCGTCCCTCCCGTATCAATCGATCCTTGCGAGATTTCGAGCTTTGATTCTCAGAACGTTCACACCGAATGCTTTAAAGCGATTTTTACCGCCTTGAGATGCCTTTCCATGGAAGCGTCATAACAGACAGAAGCCTGGGGTTCGTTTCAAAACTTGACTCTGTCAACTCCGTATCCTTTATCTTTATTCAACATTTAGGCTTTGAAGCGTTTGCAGCATCGCGTTGATCGTACCCTTGAATGACCAACAAGGATAAAATAATACTCGGAATTGACAGAATTGAATTTTGGAACGCAATCCTGAGGATCGAGTCTGTATCTTGAAATGAGGGAATCGATTCTGTATCTTGAAACGAGATGAAAATTACAAAAATGAGCGAATTTACTAGGATATTGATAATTTCATTGTTCAATACCTAGTAAATTTGAGGCTGCATCCAGTGTATCCCAAGAGAAAACGCTATAAGAAAATTAATCCTCGAGTTTGTTATTTTGAGTGGAAAGAAAACAAAGAACTTTGATTGGATCATTTTTGCATTATATGCATTATATTCCATGACAGTCTAAATTTTGGGAAACGGAATCTCGAAGAAGTAATACAACCAATCACATTAACGCGTTTCACGAACGCGCTAAACTTAAATGATTCTAATTGATCGTATTACTTTTTCGAAATTCAAGACTGAGTGCTTTCAGTCTTATCTTGCTTTATGCAAGAATTTGTGCTGCTGTTCTTAGCGTCAGAATAGAACACGTAGTCAAAATTGATAAATGCCAAACATCCATTTTGATCACATAACCTGATTTAACGCTGTACGAGCCACTTTCACAGCTACCAGAGAGAAACTTTGCTACATAAGTTAGTATTACAAATCTATATTTATAACTGCTCTCTTTGCATTTTTTTCTCTGACATCAGCTTCAGTTGGAATCCTGTAAAGTTACTAGGCCTGTTAAATTAGGGTGCATTCCGAATTTCGCATGAAGCGCATGATGCATTATTTGTCCATGTCGTTCATCAAATAATAAAGAAGGATAAAACAATACATCATGCGCTTCATGCATAACTCGCAACGCATCTTTAATCGGAACTTGGTGAAAGTGGCCCTAAATAACCATTGAGCAAAACAACATGAAAAGATACCTTAAGCTATGGAACGCAACCATAATCACATTCGTTTCCGCGAAAGGCCCATTCTTCTAAATTCCTCATGCTCCGCGGCAGTGTATCAGCTGTTCGATGACAGTTTGCCAACCGTAGGAGGTGGTAGAAGTCGCAGCAGCGCTGCGAAAATAGTGAGAGCGGGGTTTGTTGTTGTGGGATGTGACAGCAATATGGCTATCTGGTGATTAACAATCGAACGGACGGACAAAGGAGCAGCGCAGTTCTTATGATAATCGACGATTCTGCTCTCCTCCTTGACGCATCATTGTTCCGTTGTTTCGTACGTGGCTAGCTAGACGGGACGGGACAGGATGCTGGAGCTCGAGGTGGTGCCTGAAAGGTCCCTCGGATGCGAGCAATGGGAATTTATTTTGGGCAAGTGACGAAACGCAAGCGCAAACGCTCGCGACTGACGAGCGTGTGTTATGATTTGCGACACGCAAACTAAGCCTCTTCTCTCTCGTTAAGTTTCATTCGATCGAATCGAGTTTATATGAGTCGAGAACAAGCGATTGCAATCCGTCGACTTTGTCTCGCATAACACATGATTTGTCCCTTGTTTCCTTATATGCGTTGCTCCACTATTATCTTTGTTATCTAACTGTGAAACTTCGACGAGCGAGAACGAATATGAGCATTTTTTTTTCCTTTTTCTCTATTATAATGGCAGCGGATAACGATTTTTTAAAATAATATTATATTTTTTAAAATTAAATAATTATAAATACAATTTACAAAAATAAAACAAAATAAATATTAAATCAAAATCTTGATAGAAGAACAGGCAATTTATTCTACATTCATATCAATTTATCAATCTTTAGTCTCATTTCTTTGTTTCTTAGGCATTTGTTTTGAGAAAATATAATTTTCATTTTTTTAGAGAAAATATAGTTTTCATTTTTTCAATTTTATTTGGCTTGTATTATTGATCATTTTCTCATTTGCAATTGTTCTATTTGTGAAAAATCAATCTTGTGTAAAGAATAAATTGTAAATAAGTAAAGAAAATGGTCAATGAGGCTAGAAATTATGAGTAATTTAATTTCTGTGTTTAAACTATAATAATTTATTATTTTTTATTCTCATTTTTATTCATTTCTTAATTAACTGTTTTAAGAATAAATATAGTTTTTATTTTTCTAGTCTATATCTCTCTAGCTTCATTGACCATTTTCTTTACTTATTTACAATTTATTCTATTTGTGAAAATCAATCTTATATAAGTTAGATTATTTTAATGATTTATTCAACAATATATTTATTCTAATAACTTATTCAATGAACTATGTATAGAAGAATAATAATTTTTTACACACTGGCTTTCTGTGTTGGCTCATTTAAAGACATTTTTTACGTTTTTTATTTATTTAACGTTCATATTAATTTATCATTCTTTGTTTTTACTTTTATTCATTTCTCAATCATCTGTTTTGAAAATAAATATGAGTTTTGATTTCTCAATCCTTATTTGGTCTTATATTATCAAGCATTTTTTTTTTATTTGCAATTTATTTTATTTGTGAAAACCAATCATATGTAAATTAATTTTTCAATTAACCTCTGTGCAATTAAAAAATGTTTTGTCTATTTTTTGAAAGTAGCTATCTTTTCATTTTTTAATTTCAAAATTCTTTTATTCAAGATTTATTTTCTGTAGCTGTAATAAAATTTTCTATCTTGCTTTTGTTGAATTTTAGATATATAAACAGCAATATAATTTAAACATATATATTTAATTATATATAAAATGTATATATTTAAGTATATAAAATTCTGTTTCATTTTAAATATGAAAACATCAATTCAGCTACAAAGAACAGACTTATAATTTTGTATAAATTTTTTTATTTCTATTTTGTAATGTTTTTCTGTATAAATTTTATTTGATATATCAAAGAAAAACGTGCAAGCATTAACTTATTTTAAAGTCCAAATATTAAGCTTACTACATTGCAGGTATGCACTTTTCTCAGTCAGTATCGATAATACAGTCTCAAGTCGGTGTTATAAGAGGAGTACAAGTACTTTATAGCGATACTGTAAGTATACTTTAACGTCTGTGTTGGCATGAATCTTATTACATATACATATACGCATAATGCACTAAAATTTTTTGAATGCATAAACAAGTAATACTCCTATTGTATCGTATGTCAAATTTAAATAGCATATCAGATGTTACATAAAGCATTATGCACGTTCGCAGAATCCGTTAGACGTAGATCTAGTAATAAATTTACCTCACGACGGCATTCGGCTTATATTCGATCCTGTTGTACAAAGGCTTAAAATAATTGAGATTTATAACATGAAGTTAGTAAAATTGAAATATTGCGGCTTGCCATTCAATTCGCCGGAAGTGTTACCTTCGATCGAGCAGATAGAACATTCATTTGGTGCGACTCACCCGGGTGTTTATGATAGTGAAAAGCAGGTATGCGACTCTTCGTAAAATTTAATTTATCATACATACAAAACCATACTATTCAAAATAATTAAAATTTATAAGGTATATGCGTGATATATAATATCTGTAATGATAAATTTCAGGTGTTTGTATTGAATTTTCGAGGACTATCATTTTATTTTCCGATCGATTCAAAATTCCATCCTGGTTACGCCCACGGATTAGGCTCATTACAGTTTCCTAATGGAACTTCTCCTTTGGTTGCAAAAACGGCAATTTACGTTGGAAATATTCTAGCCAGTGGTAGCGGCGAAGAACATGGTTCCAAGACATCGCCGCCACCTTTACCACTTGTAATTATATTTGTGAACTTTGGCTATTTTTTTGCCATTACTTAAAAATAAATTAAAATGTTGAACATTTAATGTATCTTTAACATTCATCCTTACACAGGTTTGTTACCATAATAACTTATACTTGGAGAAAGCTGATATTATTCGAGACAAAGCACGTACTCGAGGACTCAAATTACATCTTTTCACGGAAGGTAGTTCTGGAACAAGAGCATTGCTAGAACCGAAGAAGCGATGTCTGACCAAAGAGGTTGCGCTTTATCAATACACTTTTTGTTAAGAAATAACATCATAGCATTTTTTAATATTTAAAATAGAAATTATAAAGTAGAGCTCTCAAACATGTGATTCACAACAATTAAATATTTCTGTTTAATAAATTTATTCCACATTGAATATAAATTTCAATATGCGAAAAAAATCAAACTTGCTTTAAATGGAGAGAGCCTCCATAACCGATTCGAAAAAAATCGAAAAAAAATTTTCTTTAATCAAAGTATAGTAAAAGAAAATACATTTCTAAAAATTATCTTGATTCATCGACAAGATAATTTCATATAAAAAAATAAATTATATATTTTTGCTTCAAACGAGTACAAAAGACACTTGTAACTCCCGCCAACCCGCAACTCCGGTGAGGAGGCCGTATCGACATTTATTTATGAACTATAAAATTATTTTTTAACAAAATTTTTTTCCATATTTGAAAATGTATAATAACATAAAAAAATCTTCAAAAAGATCCATTGCATTGCTCCTTCAAAAGAAAAATTATTATCTCCTTTTTGATACACGAAGCTCTCCCCATAATATATGAAGCAAAAAAAAACAAACATGTTTTTTGCATGCATATTTTTTGTTTCTGATGTTATAATTTAATACGATTTCAGGTATTGTTCGGTGATACATGTGAGGATGTTTTGAGTGCGCTTGGTGCCCCATCTAGAGTATTCTACAAAGCTGAGGATAAGATGCGTATTCATAGTCCACACGCGCACAAACGAGACAAAACAAGGCGGTCAGACTTTTTCTATAATTATTTTACTTTAGGTTTGGTAAGTACATTTTTTTCATATGTGGATATGACACGAGCTTATTTACAGTTGAATCAAAAAAGTACAAATTACTAACACTAAAGATATTACTTATTATTGATATATCTAAAAGAGATAATCAATATAAATACTTTCTTTTTTCTTCAAACTATTTATAGAAAAAAATTCTAGATATTTATTAGACGCATAGGTTTTCCTCGGATTTTCTATACAAACTTTAATAGTATTTTCTATGAATTGAAATAAAAAAAAAATGTTATATAAATTTAGGTCCTAAAATGCTTTATTAAAAAGTTTTATAACAAAAATACAAAATGTGTAAAAAGTAATTTTACTTAAGTTTGCATATCAAAGTATCGTTCCATATCAATACAAGCTTGACATCGATATAATTTTGAATTTATCCCTTTTTGCGAGGGTAGAGAAAACCTTTGATAAATTCAAAATTACATTGATATCATGTCAACATCAGATTACATATCAAGGAACTAAAATCCTTGAGTATCTGTTACCAACAACAGAATTTGAAAAAGTTAAGCCATTTTTTTTAAGAAATCTTGCAGGCGGGCAATTGGACGGACAGACGGACAGCCGGACTAACATTGAAATCATAAAATAATTTGCTACGCTGCACTACTCAATAAGTAGATCCAGCTAAATAATTAGTAGACAAATCAGTACAATGCTTCTATATGAAATTGTAGGCCATATCATTCTTAAATACATTCTTTCTTTGTCTATTGATTCCATTTTTCACATTTATAATCATATAATTCTTTACAGGATATCTTATTCAATGCTAAAACTCAATGTATAAAAAAATTCGTACTTCACACGAATTATCCAGGACATTATAACTTTAATATGTATCACCGCTGCGAATTTTCTCTGACTCTGCCTCCTGAAAATAATTCCACGGAATCGGGAAAATTGATTGATGTTTCCCCATCTCCTGTTACAGTAGGGTTTTTAGTAGTTATTCATGTATTTGATATAAATATTTAATGTGTTAATGATACTAATGAATCTTAATTTCATAGATCACTGCCTATACAAAATGGGATAGAGTGAGCGAGCAATTGAAAGCAAGTGCGCGACCAGTAGTTCTGAATCGAGCGTCTTCGACAAACACAACTAACCCATTCGGCTGTACGTTTTGTTACGGCATACGGGACGCGATCGTCGAAGTTATGGCGAATCAACATATCGCAAGTGTAACTTTATATAGAACTGCGTGACGTTGATAATTCATACTATGTAAAGCATTACGTAGCGTGATTTATGACGAACTGTCGAGGACAAGAAATTACTTTAGCTAACTTAGGACATCTTAAGTTTGCCGATTAAAAGCGACGGGATGTGACCAGATCGAGGTAGAACACTCTATCAGGAAGCTTTTTTAATATGTAATCAATTATTTTAGAATACAAAGGATGATAAATAAGTGTTACGTAAAGTGTGAATATTAAGACGATTAAACGGTGACCATATAAGATATGTATAAAATCCAGGGCAAAAAATACATGGAAAGTAAAAAAAATATATCAATGTGAGGACTTATGTGATTACATACATATATGTATGTTATTTATTATTTCTCTTTAAGCCTTGTCTCGCAGCTATGGATACTTGGATCAATTTCAAGTTGAGTTTATCTTAACAAGTTCGGTAGTTATCCTTTTTTTAACGTCTTAATTTTTCACATTAATCTTTACGCAACGTTAGAACTAGCTGAAAGACATACAGCAATCATTGTAACGCAACAATACGCTGCTCTATTCTTAAGAATATTGTCTTTTTTTCTACATGTAGAATTATAAAAGGCATAATTACTATATTCTATAAGTTAACATATCTGTACAAATAATAGTATGTAAGTTCAATAATTATAAGAAATATGCGAACGAAAATTATGATACTAAAACTTTGGTAGATTCTGAAGGTTTTTCGACAAGACACTGGCCGGTATTCATAGTTCGCTCTTATCACACAAGATCGTCTTAAATATTTTGAGGCATTAATACGGTTCTGTGATTGGTTTTATCATCTTAAGACTGTACTTAAGACAATCTTAAATATAAGAAACCACTATAAATACCGGTCATTATAGTGGCTTTTCGTACACAATAAACGTACAATAAAAACCACTATATAGTGATCATTAGTAGCAAAGATTAAATAGAAGAGTAAAATTAAAAATCTTATACATTCAATACAATTTTTATTTAGTTTTAACGATTAATTCCTTTATGTCTCCATGTCTTATTATTTTTGTTAAGAAAACATTGACTCTAGCATTCAAAGAATCTGTAGCTGGAAGAAAGGCGATATTATTTTAAGATACGTTAAATTTGTCATGATTAAGAAACTAATATATATATATTGTCAATATATATTATTATATTATGAAAAAAGATGGAAATACTAATAATTTCATCTAACAGTAATATCTAGTTACTTTTATTTGGAACATTACAGCGTAATGTCTAATTTAAATTTATCATCTTTTGCCATAATTATACAGATAATAACAATTAATAAGGCAGACAAATTATAATGGAAATTATTAATATCCGCAAAAAGTATTTTAACTCGACAATTCTGGAAAGCAGAAAAAAACGACGAAAATATTATAAATTTTTATAGGCGATATAATCTTTTTAATCAATTATAAGGACTGTTATTAATAATCTTGACATATAATATTATCCTTTAGATGAAGTAAGAAAGTAACTCTCTCAAATTTCGTATAAATGGTAAATTTTTTAACATGGGTGTGAAGAAAAAAATGCGTGAAATTGGTGGTGGAAACCAAAATTATGTATACCCTGATTATCGTGTTCTCATTATAAGATTATGGATTCTCACCCAGCACAAATGTCGTCTGAGTGACGAGAAAATTAGAAGTTACAACATTGTGTAACATAATAAAAATATTTGTTGTATCCACGTGGATTTATTAATTTTTCCCTAAAATTTGTTATTAATAAAAATATAATTTTATACCTTGTCCCAAAGTTCACGACTCAAAACACTAGAAAGTTCTCAAGGTAAACAAGTGAAAAAGTTATTCGTAATTTTTATTCTAAGCGGAAATTTTCTAGATAATAAGGGTTAAAAAGATGACCAATTACAGTCTACATTTAAACAACTGCTTGTCCATGACTATAATACATTATTAACACTCATAAACAAGTAATAATTTTGTAATCTGTAGTTAGTCATTTTTTTTATTATCTAAAAAATTACTAACAAGCTTACAAACAATAACTTTTTTGTTTAATTTTTACAAAAGTTTCTTCTCATAATATTTTGAATCACAAATTCTGTATATATTATAATTTTTATTATACTCATAATAAATAAATTATTATGTGATATATAATTATCATGTGTATATATATATACATATATATATATATAATATAATTTATTATATAGAAGTATATAAGAGTATATAATTTAATAATTTTATATTGTATTGTATAATCGTTACTGAACAAAAATAATTAAATTAAATAAATAAGCTGTAAGAAAGGAAAAATATGAAAAATTATATAAAATAGTCAAACTTTTTCTTTTTTTTTTCTTGATTGTTCATTCGAACCAAATTTAACTTTTAACTTTTTAATTACTTTTTTTATTAACTTAATTTTTAATTCAATTAATTTTATTATGGATTAACTTGTATTTTAATTAAGTTAAAATTTCAAAGCTGTTAACTTTAACTTTATTTAGTTAAAAAAAAAGTTAACTTGATTAACTTTAACTTAATTTAGTTAAAAAAAAAGTAAACCAATCCTGGACATGATTCTGACATCTTATATTTATTTATCTTATCTGATTCTATGAGCTTGTAGTCGAAAGTCTTAGTCTTAATCGATGAAGTTGGCCAATCAGCGCTGTCATCACATAAGTTGGCTATTGGTCAACTTCATTGATAAGGTCCAGTTGCACCAACGTTACTTTGATTTTGAGCGTAACTTAAAACTCTTTTTATCTCGTTCAAAAAAAAAGGAAAAGTTTTAAGTTTCGCTTAAAACTAACGTTGATGCAACTGGAGGTAAGACTTAGGACTATCGATTACCGATTTTTATCTCAGTATTGTAGAATCAGCATTATTTATGTTAAGATATATACACACACGTCAATTAAAATACAACGAAGTTGAACAAACTATGACGAAGTCTTTTAATAAAATAACTTTCTGCTGCGCAATAATTTGTGGCATTGCGCAACACGTCTATCTCGATCGAGTCAAATGACAGGTTATGTGAGAGCCGAGTGGGAATTGTATAGAAATTATTTTTATTTTGAAGTAATTCACTTAAAGACAAGATGACAACGAGCAAAGGAATGGAGAAAGGAACGAACTTGCGAAATGTCTTCGCTACTTCACTTATTGTAAGTGAATTATTATGCATAGTTTATGTTTTGTATTGACACATATGTATCACACATGTGTGGCATGTATTTTATAATTCTTAAATAATGTTTTTTTCTGAATGACATTGGCATAAACATTATTGTTGAACACATTGTGATTGTAAAACGAGGAAAATTAACTAGATTTGCTCGTACAATTATCGATTTCACGTGTCTATTGATAATTGATAAGATAAGCTACAATTGATTTTTCTCTTTCTTTTTTCATTGAAATTTTAATTAAATAGCCTTTTATATCACGATTAAACGAATGTTAATAAAATAGGAAATGTTAAAAAAAAGGAAAAAGTGAAAATATACTTTTATATATTATAAATGAGAATCAGTGCTATAATATTATAACTAATAATAAATAACTAATAATTAATGCATGTGCATTAATTACAATTCTAACTTAATTGTTTCTCTTTTTGTAAATTATAATATATTTTTATATTTTTATATTATTTAAAAATATACATTGTTCTATTGTTCCAAAAATCAGAATAATTGATTTTAATTGTTAATAATTTTTTAATAAAAAATAAATAAAATCTGAAAGAGGATCATTGACATTGTCAAAATCATTGCTTTTCTTTTGTACGGTTTTTATTGATTTACCTTTTATTATTATTATTTTTTGACATTTTCAAGTTATTGAATTATCTATCTGCTATCATTTACATATAATTATGTTTAAATAGGCAGGAGGTACTGCAGGTACATTTGTAGATATCGCATTGTTTCCACTGGATACATTGAAGACACGACTACAAAGTGCACAGGGATTTTTAAAAACTGGAGGCTTCACAGGTCTTTATAAAGGCATCGGTCCAGTCATAGTTGGTTCAGCACCAACAGGTATAATACTAAAAATATTCAATACACTCAGGAATTAATAAATTTATGGATTATATATATTCGTACATTAACACATTTTACATTTCAGCCGCGCTATTTTTTCTAACATATGAAGAAATTAAAACTATATTGAAACCTAGAATTTCTACGAATTATTATACTCCACTTCACATGGGAGCAGCCGCGATATCAGAAATGGTAAGACTTTAATAATTATTATCTTGTTTGTGACAAATGAACGGTATCAATCAAATTAACAGTATTCAATTTACATTAAATAATTGAGCTTAAAGAATTTTGATTCTGAAATAAAAAAAATTTATAAAGCAATGTTTTCTAATTATTGTTTTTCTCTTAATTCTTTTATAGCTAAATTATAATAATTAGAAAAACATTGCTTTTATATGCTTTTATATGTTAAATTATGTAATAATTAGAAAAACATTGCTTTCTACATAAATTTAACATGGCTTAAGATTTTTCAATTTCGGAATCAAAAGTGTTTTCTAAGCTCAATTGTTTACAGACTGAATGCTATTAAATTAACTAATTTATCTATAAAGAACAAATTTAGTTTGTATATTAATTATTATTCTGTATACAAAGGTAGCATGTTTATTACGAGTTCCAGTGGAAGTTATGAAACAGAGGAGACAGGCACAAATATATGATAAAAAATCATTTGATTTCAAATTACTATATCGTGGATATTGGAGTACGGTATTACGAGACATGCCATTTAGTATTGTACAATTTCCGTTATGGGAATATTTCAAAAAATCCTACAGATTCTATATTGAAAGAGAAATATATCCTGTGGAAAGTGCAATTTGTGGTGCAATTGCAGGTTTTTATACTAATTTTATACGCTCCAAATAGAAATAAGAAAATAAATTATATTTTGCATAAATACGATTTTTATCTATTTTTTCGCACCTACATGTGTACGCTTTGCAATTTTAGGTGGCATTTCTGCAGCTGTTACCACTCCATTAGACGTTGCAAAAACGAGAATAATGCTCTCAAATAGAATGTTACTTTCGTCAGAATTAAAGATACTAAATATACTTCATGGCTGCGTGTGTAATCTACAATTTTTAAAAATTTCACTAAATATCACAGATTATTCGCTGGTTTTGGACCAAGAATAATGTGGATCACATTAGGAGGCTTTATTTTCTTTGGAGTCTACGAAGAAGCAAAAGTACTTACACATATAATATTTCCAATGCTGAAATAAAAATATGTGTCGATATGAAATAAAAATATGTCTTATATAGAAAAGTAATTCATAAGTTATCAAATTTTAATATTTTTTGCAACATATATAAAAATTATTTTATTTATTGTACAAATCTTCCTGATAACAATATATAAATTATATATTTATATGAATATCATTTGAATACAAAATATTTTTTAACCTATATGTAGAATTATTACTTATAAAAAATTATTCTTATTTATGTATTATACAAAATTTTTCTTAGACGTTTTATTTTCTAGAAATAGACTTGAACAATTCTACTAAAAGTTATGATATTAATGTAAATTTTAATTCATTAGTTATTATCATTTATACATATATTTTTTTATTTTCCAACGAAGAAAAAAGATGCACATAAAAATGTGCATATAAAATATTTATGTTCGTTTTTTTTTTTAAAGAGAATTTGATGTGTTATATATTACAATACATTAAAAATATACTGCAGGATATATGGTATTTTAATCTTTATATTCATAGTTTAGATTTCAAACTGATCATTAATTTTTCCAGTTTCATTGCTTTCTGCATATTTCCACTAATGTTTAATTTACCTGTCATGAATGCAGAAACTGGTTTTAGTTTGCCTGTCGACAAAAAGCAAATTTAAGATAAGGTAATGTAATAATAACATTAACGCACAGGTGTACATATTATGTTCTTAGCGCCGAGACATTACCGTGTCTCTTATATACATAATACAGATAACAGATGCAAAAATAAATTCAAGAAAAAGTTATTAGATTTGCACGTACCTGAAAACATAGCAAAAAAATTTTCTGAATCCATCGTAAGAGTTGCATCTGCTGGCTGACTCGGTTCTCCCTTGCCAGTAGCGCCTTTTCCATTTTTCAAATCAAGGAACCATACACCAGATTCCTTTCCTAAACATGAATGTATATATAAATATAAAGATATATATTCTCTTACAATCTCTTTTTTTTCTTCTATAAACGAAAAGAAATTACCTTTTATGTTGAATTGATATATAGCACCAGTTTTGTCAACCAGTTCGCTACTTAAATTTGCATTGATAACATTAAATAAATGTGCCAACTGTCCAGTTTCTTCATTATTCATTTTATCAGCATTATGAACGTTAGTTTGTGCACCATCCAGAAAGAAGTCCAGCATTAAATTGTCCTTATTTGCTAAATAAAAAATTACAAATGCTCATTGCTAAAAAACTATTTAACAACTGATAATATCTAACATATTTTTAAAGATTTTATATTTAGAAAACAAATTTATTAATATAAAACTTTAAAAGTTAATTGATTGTCATCACACAATTCACTTATTTATAATTGCTATAAATTTTACAAGATAAATGTTAATATAATTAATATTTTTATTTATCTATAAAATATAAATAAAATCCAATATTACCTGGATTACACGCGTAGTCTGTAAAATCAGTAATGCCCTCGTTCTTTAATATTTCTTCGTCAATTAGAAATTGACCAGTAACGGATTTGCTATCTTTACAAAGCAATGCATAAACAGCATCAGCCATAATTTCAGGCTTTCGAGAAACATTACTTGAGTCTGAGCTTAATAGCATGTCCATTGCAGCAGTATATATAGCTAAAAATATGTAATTTATTAAAAATAAATTTTACATAATTATTTAATATTATCCAATACACGGACAAAACTACTAAATACAATCTATAAGTTACTCAAGTAAACAAAATTTTTACTTATTATCATTAATTTCTCTATTTAAAATAATACTAGCAATATATGTATATTTATAATATTTTGTTATCATAAATGCAATTATTTCCTTATTATATCTTATAAACTTAAATATGACAATATACCTGTTTTAGGCCAAACAGCATTAACTGCAATGCCATCAGGCTTAAATTCTTCTGCCATTCCAAGAACGCACATAGACATTCCATATTTAGCCATTGTGTATGCGACATGATTTTGGAACCAAATTGGTTTCATATTTAACGGCGGACTTATATTAATTATATGTGGATTTGTACTTTTCTTTAGATATGGTATACAAACTCTCGATCTACAATACAATTTTATTTCTTGGTAATTTGCAGTGCGAACTTGAGAATGCGTGATAATATTAATCAATTTTTCCAATCAATTTTTTTCAATCATTGTTATAGATTATGATAGATTTTTAATATTAAATTAAATATTGAACATTAAAAACCTGTAAGCAATGTGAAAAAAACAACCTACACGAGAAAAGTTCCTCTGGCATTAATATTATTCATTAGATCGTATCTTTTCATTTCAGTTGCAAGAGTACCCGTTAAAGAAATAGCGCTCGCATTATTCACAACAACATCTATTCCACCGAACTTGGCAACAGCATTTTCCACCGCGTCAATCACCTGTTTCTCATCGCGTACATCCACAATACAAGGTAAAGCTTTACCACCGGCTGCTTCAACTGAAAAATATTTTTTCTACATAAATCTTTAAATTTCAAAAATTTTTGACTGTTGGATCTAATCGACTTAGTTGGAATTAACTTCGTTTTTAATTATTAAATTTCGTTTAATCCTAAATTAAAAAAAGATTCATTAAATTGAATAAAAAAAAATTGTACTAGACTAATATATTATAAAATCCTATTTC
Source organism: Acromyrmex echinatior (assembly GCF_000204515.1). The sequence goes on along the minus strand of NW_011627324.1, from coordinate 957,547 downwards.
TATGTGTGTTAGATATCATATTTCTTTTTGTATTATAGATATCAGCATTAAAACTAACATTTTATTAGTTGATATTATTTTAACATAAATATAAAAATTATTTTAGAGATAGTCAATTTTTAAATTTATAAACAATTAATTATTAAATATAAATAAAAGAAGATTATACTATAATCTATATAACATATATCATCTATAAAATATAAATATTCTATTTTTGTAATAATTACATTAGTTTTAATATTGATATTTAACACAAATATAAAAATAATTTTGTATTGAACTTTTTATTCATAAAAATCAGTAAGTATTTTTTTTATCTATAAACCAATACCTATAAATGTATCGCTGTGGTTGTCCAGCATGTTTTGACGCAATAACAACATTTGCACCATCTTTCGCTGCTTTTAAAGCTATACTTTTCCCAATACCTCTCGAAGCTCCAGTTATAAAAATAGTGCGACCGGCTAACTTCCTGTCAAATATTGGTAATATTATCTTGTTCAATGACACAACATTTATAATAGCATTATTGTTTATTCAAATGTATTATTGAATACTATCATTTAACAAATTATAAATCATGAGGATTGTAAATATTATATTTATATTTATATATTTATTTTTATTGTTCTACAAATAATATATTGTAATAATTCATTATATCTAAGTTTTAAAATGTAAAATAGTAATTTAATGTAATCATATAAGATAAATATAATAATGTTATCATATAAGATAAATGTATCAGTTAGTAGACACGACTCAATTGTTGAATAAAAGGATAAAACATTTTAAATATTATGCTTTTAATGATATGTACAATTCCAAATATATTTATTATTAAATTTTTATAAACAATAAATTTAATCAGAGTCATATATACCATTAAAAACTTAATATTTAAAATTTTATGTCACTTTGTCTAGTAAATTGGGTCATATCTACTAATTGATACATTTACATTACATCATATCCACTAATTGATACATTTACAAACATAAATTTTATTTTTGAATAAATTTTTGTTTTCAATATGCAAATAAAACAACAATACTAGAATTAAGTAAAAAATTTTTAGACTTAAGTAAAAAATAAACGCAATGAACATTTTAATCTGCATAATTTATAAACAGTACAGATTTAAACATGTTGTGTACATTATCATGTATTTACGTAAATTATGAGAATAAGTTCACGTGGCAATTAAATAATGTACATACGTAAATTTATATTTACTGTCTGGTAATAGCCAGTTGTTGAGGATGAAAACTTGCTGAATCATATACGAACACAATAAACTTGAAATTACAAAACATTACTTACCCTGTATTAATCATTTTTCTGCCTTTTTGTCAATATGCTAGCTGTAGAATGTTAACGTCTTCGTTAATACGTGGCCAAGTGACCGAAAACGGTATCGCTGATCAGTCGACGTCAATTACAAATCAAGAGCCTGGCTGCTAGAGATGTAAATCACAATTGTTTTTGTTGCGGCCGTTTCGAACTATAGTTTCCACTCAGCAGGTTCAAAGTACATACAAGTACATTATATCTTAAAAAAAAACGCTCTCGATGCATCAACAATCATCCCGCAACAGAAAATCTTGATATTTTCTGTAATAAGAAATATATATACGCATATAATACACACGCCACACACACACACACACACCCACCACACACACACACACACACACCACACACACACACCACACACACACACACACCACACCACACACCACACACACATACACATACACATACACACACCACACACACACATATATATATAGTATACTATAAATCGTATATATATATATATATATATACACATCAGAAAAGCACACACAAATTCTGATACGACATCTGTATCAACTTCAGAAATGAAAATGCTCACAAAATGAGAGCATGTCGGTAAATTCACGTATGATTATATCACAATATTATTTATCTATGCGCGGTAAAACTAATGATTATCTATATGATTTAATGCAGAATAAAAAGATTAGATTCACTCTTTGTGTGTGTGTGTGTGTGTGTGTGTGTGTGTGTGTGTACTGGGTTAAGAAAAAAATTTTTACAGTCGAGATTTTTTACGTGCTACTGTTGGTGTATTTAAGGAGACGCTATTAGCGCTACTTCTGTCATTTTATCTTCGTATTTATTAAATGTAAAACAAAGATAGACGGACACAAATATCACTAATAACCTACGTTCAGCTAATAGAGAGCGGCGTCAATTGGTGGAGCAAAAGTGGAGAGGCTGATTCTCTAAGTCAACGGCATCGATGCTAATTTTCTTGCTGGAGCATTTTCTAACCCAAGTTGGTGCAAACTCGATCGGTCGAAAACGTTAATAGAATTTCATGGATACAACTATATGTAAATATATAATATGTGTTGTTATGAACGCAGCACAGACTTTTGCATAACGCATAATGCATAGTGCATAAAAGAATCAATCAATCGAAATTCTTCTTTTCTATGAAATGGGAGAAAAGAAAAAATTCTGATTAGTTTAATTCGCTTATACACTATGCATTATGCAAGCTGTGTTGTGGTCATAATTTACATATAGTTGCTTGAATATCTACTTTTTCATTGAAAGTTTTAACAATGTTCCAACAGATAAATCACTAAATAAACTAAAATTATCGACTTTCATAAAATTCATTTTATAATGCATACATTTCTTTTTACATATTGCAGTATATTATCGCATATATATGTATTATTAGAATAATTAAAGATCAATATGTTAGAAATATAACGACTGTTGTTAATTCTTACGTAACACATTCTGTATCGCATTTTTCGCTTTTTGGACACCAAGACGAAATTCGCCGAATTCCGGACGAATCCTCATCCCACGGTAATAATATACCAAACTCATTTCGAAGTCGCCGAGATGATAGAGAGCTTCCGCCTTACAGTATACCGCTTTGGACTTGCTAGAATCCTTAGGATTCAGTCTTAAAGCCGCTTCAGCGTCGTCCAAGGCCTTTTGCGGATCACCCAGTAAAAGATAACATTTGCTCCGCGCTATCAAAGCGTTCTTGTCGTTTGGATTTAATTCCAGTGCCTGTCAGAATAAATTTCTTATATAATGTCTTTATTGAAATGATTAAAGTTTTAATATTGTTAAAACACATAGATATATTATAGAGTTATTATATTTATAGTAATTATAAACATTGTAAATTCTTTTTTATATATATTTTTAAATATACATCAATAATTCTAAATATTTTTTTCATCTTATATTATTTTTAATCTCTTTGAAATGTAACAAATTTATGTAATTTAAATATAAATATAAAAATCTACTTTAATACGTCATATAAATATTTTCTAGTATTAAATACAAATTATATGAACATATTTGTAATATTATTTTACTTATAAATTTCTTAAATTTTTTTTTATACAAATGGAACACTTTTTAGAGGTATACCTGAAAAAGTCTATATACCTTCTCGAGAGTTCTTTATATATGTACATGTATTGTGAAATATTAAAATTTTTTCATTCCATGATTTCTTATAAAATCTTATAAAATAATAAAAAATATTTTTTCAGAAATTCTAAAATAAAAAATCGTAGAATATTTCAGAATTCATTTACATGAAAAATTCTAAGAAAAGATAAACTTTTTTAGTATTTATGAAACGTGTTTCAATTTATGTAAAAATTCTGAGAAGAATTTTCACCATTATATCAAATTATATAGATGCCAATTTTTTAAATTAACAAATCAATTATGTATATTATATAGAATATAAATTATGCAATTTTTTAAAAAACTTAGACAATATTTCTTTCGAAATCGATAATGATAACAATCCCCGCAACTATTACGTCCGTTTCAATCTTATATAATATAAATCGTTACGATCGATTTATTCGCTTATTACGGAGGGTCACGTTTATTCATGCGCGCATGCACGACCATGCACGGAAGACATAAATCACTCTCATCGATTGTGCCCGCCAAGAATTAACAAGAAATCATATCATGTAACGAGGCAAGCGAATAGAAACCTTATTAATGCAATTAACAGCGACATTAACGTCGCCAAAGCGCATCTCGCGTAGACCAAGCGTCAGCAACGCTCCGGGCTCGGTCTCTTCCGGGATTTGCAAACTCTTGCTGCGATCCTGGCGTTGCTTTATCTTCAAAGACTGCTTTATGTCCGTGGTACCCATGTTCACAGCAGCTGCGCGATCCTTATCGGTGTACACCTCTTCCTGTCGACGACCTTCGCCGTCACGCTGGCGTCACTTTCTCTTCGACTTCTGTATTCTCATCTCCGACTCGATAGCGGTGTCAGGACCCTGCTTTTCCTTCCTGTCATTACCCTTCTTCCCTTTATCATGAGCGTAACGAGCCTTGTCACCTCTCAATGCTGTTAGATGTTTACTCGAATGAACTTCTTTACACGGTTCTTCGAACTCTTCAGGGTCCTGCTTCGAATCGGAACAGACTTCCACACGCACGTAGCTTTGCAGCAGGTCATGGTGATGCAAGCCAGGGTTTAGGATGTCCATAACGTGATGCTCCATCGCGCTCGTAGACATTGCGTTTTCAGCGACGATTTGCGGTACATCGCCCATCTTCACTTGTCGATTTTAACAATATTTTATCTGATAATTATATTACAATATTGTACAATAGGAATTTACAATGATTTACTTTATAAAACTCTCAGTTCCTCTTTCATATATTTTTGCTTTGCACATAACAGCAGAAATCGAGGAATCCTCAGCTAGGAAACGCGAACAGATGATCCTCGCCTACGTGCCAAGATACGTGTGGTTGCCGACACCTTAAAATAGGTGACTCGTTTCCTTAGAAACGAATAACAACACTAGCATAAGTCAAATATGCTAATTCTACCCCTTGTGAGATTCAGAAATATAAAAAAAGAACAAGAACACACTCTGTATATTTGAATGATATATAGAATATTCTTGAGATTGCCAAAGTTTGATAACGTATTTTTTCGTTTATTTATTTGGCTGTGTTCCAAATTCATTGCCAGCCTAAAAATTTATAATTTATGTTGTTTACGTGACATTCGATTTTCAACATTGGCAGTGAATTATAATACTACCTCTTAAAGCAAAGAAGAGATCGTGATTATAAAATCTTTTTTTTTATATTTTTTTAGCAAATGTACCTTTTAATTTTTCAATCCACCTGACTGCAAAGTCTTTTGCAAATACGTCTAAAAAATTCATAAAGATTTGGATTCTTAAGATAGATCCCATTACAGCACAAATTATTCCAGTAATATCCCAGAATATTTATGATAAAATCTATTACTATATATTTTTTTTAATGTTATATAAATATTTTATACACATTTTATATAAAGCTTTATTAAATATTTTATTAAAATACAGACTAAATATTTTATGCAATATTTATGATAAATATAATATTTTTTACTTCGATTATAATGTCTTATTATAATGTCTTATTAAGTATTTTCATATCATTTACTATAACATTTTTTTTGCAATAAATATTTTATAATATTATTATAATAAATATTAATTTGTGCAATATATATATATATCTAAGACCAAAAAAAAGATATTTACAAAATATTTAAAATAAGTCTTATAAATATTTACAAATATTTTGTAAATATTTTATAAATATTGTGTGCTATTTAAGATTATAACAATTGAAAAGTTCCAATAATATTACAGTAATATATTGCAACGTTCCAATAATATTACAGTAATCTTGTAACGTTGCAGTAATATTGCTGGAGTAATTTATGAAAAATTCTAATCCATATTCAGAACGCACTTTTATCAATAAATACACGCTCTTATTTCTAAAATTTTATAATACGTAACTATATGCTAAGTAAGCCCTGATATTGTCATGATGCAAGAATACCAAGTGTAACATTTTTATAATGATAATTGAATACAATTGCACTTCAATCCACAATGGGAATGTACATCTAATGGTATTCTTACGTCATGGATATTGCTGGTCCATTTGTTTTGAAGAAATTATCTCGTAAGTTGTACACTTCATATTGATATCTTCTAAACTCAAATATAATAATTTATGCATTTCTTTCCGCTTCATTGCGCTAATTATCACAGAACAACGTATTCAACTAACGTATTAGATTATAATATAAAAAAGTTGATAACATTTATCTATGTTTTTCGTTATATAATGTGCCCTCAAAATTCTTGTTTCGACAGCTTTGTTCTTCGATCTTGATACATCAGGGGGATTATTAAAATTCGTCAAGATTTCTATATTTCTATTTGAATACTTTGTTTTCATATCCCCCAAAATACAATAAATATATTAAACATTCTGTTTAAAAATATATTAAATAATAAATTTAAAACTTACTTGATTGTACAAAAATATGGCCTTATCGTAACTTCCATTTTTCATATGAATGGTTGCTTCATTTACTAAAACTGTGTTTCGTACAAGAGATTCTCGCCGTACTACTGGCTGTCCTTTTGGATGATGAACCATATCGTCTTTTTAGGTTTAGAAATCACTCAATCAATATTAATGTAGAATTTAAGGAACATTGTTCAAAACAATAAAATCGCTTTTTAAAAATTTTTAAATCAAAATACAAAGCAATCGATATTAAATTAACATTAATAGCAAAATTGTTTTTATTATAAACAAATAAAAAATAAAATTAATATTATTATCAAAATAAATATTAATATCAAAACTCACAAACTCGAAAATTTTTAATTTAATTAAAAATTTACAAAACTCTAAAAAAAATATACGAACAAAAGTAGAACTTTTCAATTTTAATTAACATCAAGAAATACACAGATAATAAATGCAAAAAAATATACTCACTGTGATGTCACTTATACATAGTTGAGAATTACGAAAAAATATTCGATTAATAATAATTATTCAATTTCTTTTCGTTTTTAATTAATTTAACACAGATCAGATTTCAAACATCGGTGAATCGCTACACAATGTACAAGAGCCATCGTTCCAATCGGGTATGGTTGCTTCTATCGTCTTAAATTCTTAACTTACAACAAAACTTTTCCATCCATACTTTTTGCGCTGTCTCCCTACCCGCAATATTAAGAAATAATCGATAAGAAAGTCAGAGAAAGGGATAATAAGGAAGAATAACTACATGACAATTCTTATTCTTTACTCACTACTACACGCTGCATCTCTGATTACTAACGGAAAAGCCATTAAATGGCTCGCATGCTTTCGTGAATGTTTCCTATCAATCCATTGTTATCGTCCTTGCTCGATTATTTATGTCATTTAGCCGAAGAAACGCACGCGATCTACATATATTATTAACCGATTATCGTTCTATCACAATTCTGTGAAAATAAATCTTGGACAATCATATACCTAAATAAATTTTGTAATAGCTCTTTAGATTCATCTTGTATATAATTTATTTGTAATAATGCATAAACTGTATGCTAGAGAAAAAGGCACAAAACTTTTTAATATAAAATTTCGTTTTCCAAATCATAAAAATTTTATCAAATTAGTTGGTTGCAATTATTAAAATTTTAATTATAATAAAAGTATTTATGAATAAATTTTAGTTTTAATATCAATTCGTTAAGATAATCTTCTGCCTTTTGCTCTGCAAATTATAGAAAGTAAATTCAATTTTATAAGCAAGTTATATTACATTATAACATTTCGAATTCTAATATAAAAATTTATACAAAATTGTTACAATATATAAAAATTATTATAAACAGGCAGCAACGCGTGACTTCTTGTTAGAAGGAAATGTTCCAATATAGATATATGTACTTTTCAAAGTACGAAAAGTTTAGCTAATAGATAAACAGATTTTATAATTATTCATCGCGTGCTGCGCGCGGACACGCGAAGTTCCGAAGAAAGAAAATACACGCTTGAAATGATTAACATTTTAAATGCAGAGTACCCCAGATCCATCACGCAATCTTTCAGCAATAAGCTCATCAATAAATTTATAGCTAATCGAATTTGCTTCTTATTCAATATTTCTCTTTTTCTTTTATCTTCAATTAGCTTTTTTTCTTTTGACAAAGTTCTCTTGTGTTATGTGACATATATGGAATTTGCAACACTTGGATATAAATTTGGAAATATCGCGAAAAACTTTCATAACTTGTCTGTTTTCTAAAATTTATTGAAGAAAAGATGTTGCAAATTTTCTACACAAAATTATTACGCAAATAATTACATGTTTTTTAAAAAAAGATTCATTTAGAGAAGTCAACAATACTTGATAGATAATTGTAAGATATTCTTTTATATTTTATATTGTGTGAAAGATGTAGATGGGGACGATAAAATATAATATATTCTGATGCTTATAATTTTTAACTATTAATAAATACTTATAAATATGGTAGAATACAATCTTATATCAACGGATATCTCATTTTCATTCATATCATCTCACATTAGATTATCACATCAGATTCAATTATAACAAGTAATAGGTTCTCCTTGTAAAGTGGTACATCTAGGTGCTGTCACAAGATCAGGTCTCATTCTGCGAAATAATAAAACATGTGGTTCTGAAAAAAAAATTTAGATTGTATTAATAAATGATGCTGATTATAATTCATGATGTATACACATTTCCCTAAATAATTTTCATTTATCAAATCGTACCTGGTCCATGCATCATATAATGAACCCATCCAGGACTCTGTTGAACTCCTAAATTTCTCCATTCGGTTTCTGTCATGAGATGAGTCTTTGGAACATGTCTGGCTATATCAACTGGCAGTATTACATGCCTATACATAATTTTTAATTGAAATTATATGACTTTATTTATACTGACATTAACTTGAGTTCAACGTATTAGATTATATTCATAAAAACTTATAAAATAGTTTAAAGTCTTTTACATATTTTTATATATAAGAAAATCTTCTTTTTAATTGAAAATCTCGGAAAAGAGAATTTCTTCTATTTAAATTTCTGTATTCATATCCAATTTTATAAAAAATCGGTATAATTTCAAAATTAAATTTGCCAATGATTATCATAAGATATATTTTACACAAATAATATAATGTGACTTAAATTATAAAAAGAAAAATATAATTGTAATAAAAGTTGACAATATTTAAATAATAGTAAAAACTAATTTTTATAACTCATTACTCAGACAACATGCATGTTTAAAAATGAAATGATGTCTTAAAGATACCTAAAAGACATTTTCAAGACGTCTTATGTTTCAATTTTGAATTTTTTATTGTTTAAGTATTTTTAAAGATATGATTCATAGTCCAAATTCTTACCTGTATTCATATCTATCATCATTGTACTTTTCAGAATACTGAATCTGGTCTACTGGCATTCTAATTGAAATTAAGATAAGTAGGTAAACAACAAAAGTTAAACAATCTAAAAAAAATAAAAATAGTATCAACTAATCTTAAAGTTTTAAGAAAAAGTCTTTATATATAAAATTGTTCTGTGATAATATCTTGTTTGATATAACTAATTGTGAAAGAAATTCTATTATTCTCTGGTAATTTAATTCATAAAATTGAGCTACTTAAAATAAACATAAAAATAAGACAGTTGTTGATATAAATATAAATATAAAGATTTTTACAATATTCAAATTTTTATAGCATTATTACAAATTTTAATAGAAGATTTTCATTTAATTAAAACAGCAAGAAATCTAATGAAATTGTGAGATAAAATTAGCAAAGGAATAAGTTTGTATCCGTATATATAATATAATTTCCTTAATGTAAAAAATGGATCAACTCAGGCAAGATTATTTTATTTTAATAGATTATAAATTTATTTGTTAGTAAAACAAAAGAATTCTCTAACTTGAAAAATTTTAATACTATTACGTGAAAAATTTTAATATATTATTAACATAATATAAAAATCAACGTTTTCAATCAACGTTATAATTACATTCGCGCGTTTATTCAGTCGGTACGACAGATTTCCTAACCTTCAAAAATATTGTTTTTGAGAGGACTTGTTCAATAATATCGCAAATAATAGCAAGATTCATAAATTAGCGACGAGAAAAAATAATTTTAATCTATTTTTATTATTTACTTACATTAGTATTCGATTTATCTATCAATTTAATATTTAATCGCACAACATACCTGTTGCACTCGAAGATGGGAGGACATATATTTTGATATATTTTAGAACGCAAGTATATTTGAACCATGGTATATGAATATTTAGATACGATTTATTGCGACTTTTGCGAATGATGAAAGCGCATCGATTTTGAAGTTTCTCAAGAGGACAATTTATTGGATAATTTATTAATTCGTTATATATTTTAGATTAAATATAAAGAAATTTTATTATTATTTACATATATTTTATTATTATTTATTTATACTTTATTATTATTAAATACTTTCGCGTTGCTTGCACTCTTTGCACTCAGCATCTTCGCTTTCTTTTTTTTTTCAACGTTTAAAATAAATTGCGAATTTCAAGTAACGCGAACAAACCTATTATTTAAGACGGTCTTGAAATAAGAACAAATTATGAATATTGATTTCTGATTGGTTTATGACATCTTAAATACTGAAGTTACCGACGGAACATGCATTTCGAATTTTTCCATTCATTTCGTTTTCCTTATATAAAATAAAATGTTTTTTTCTAGAATAAAAAAATCAACACAAATAATTATAGGAAACTACAAATTTATATAAAAAAAAATTGTAAACAATTCCTGTTATCACGTAGGTTATTATTTTTTCACATATATACATATATAACACATATATACATATATAATGAATTGAAGTATATTGGGTCATCTAAAAAGTATCCGCGGTACTTTGTCACTAGATATATGACCATCAACACACATCTAGTGACAAAAAACAGCGGATACTTTTTAGATGACCCAATATATCTAAACAAAAAGTACTTTCCCACACATTTACATACATTTGAATAATGTATAAGAATATAATAAGACCTTCAAATTATGATTTTAAAACTATCAACAAGAAATGAGCGATTTATACTCTACATTTTAAACTCATATCTCTTGAGCAACATCTATAAATTTCATCCTTATCAGTTTTCACCAATTTTCTTTACTAAATGCATCAATAGTCTAGTTTCTATCGAAGGTTTAAACCGAATTAGAATGTAAGAACCAACCAATTACAGTCGAACATTCCTCTGTCGTTCGATTGTAACAGGTGAATACTCGACTGTAATTGGTTGGTTCTTACATTCTGATCCGGATTAAATCCTCGGTGAAAACTGGGCCAATAAAATTATAAAAAAATTTGAAAATGTATCATAGCTTTCTCTATTAAGAAAAACTGGTGCAATTGAGTGCACATACACACGCACACACACACACACACACAATATCATTTTTAATATTAATAAATTAATTAATTCTTTTGAAATTATAAAGTTGTGACAACAAAGATATGTAATTAAAAATAATTAAATTATTTATCAATACTGAAAATATGTGAATTGATTTGTATTCAATTGTACTCAGAGTGCACTAGTGTTACACTAAATTTCCATGAGTGGCACCAAAAGCCGAGTGGCATGAAATCATATCTCGTGTTTCATATCATATATAATATTAATTCATGATTAACCAAGCGAAACAACTCTAACCTATTCGCCTATTTCATATTAAAGTTAAACGTAAGCATTGATGTTGGTTGATGCTGTTGATTTAATATGACATAGTAGTGCTGTAACGGTAATTATAAGTTTTTATAATACTATCAAGCAAGCTACGAACGAGCAATGGGTGTCCCAGCATTTTTTCGTTGGCTAAGCCGCAAATATCCCTCCGTAATTGTGGAGTGCATCGAACAAAAGGTAGGTTAGATTGTTGATAAGTTTTCCTCTGTTTTACATGTTTGTCATTTGTATTTACATTTTATTCACGTTTACATCTCGTTTCCTGAGATATAATCCTTGCACTTATGGATTGCACAAATTTTTTAATTACGTGCATTATTATATTTTAGTTAAGCTCATAATAAATTTCTGAAACTTTCTAGGATGGTTATTATAATCCTTTATTTGCTTTTATTTGTCAAATTTAATATCTAGGAAATTAAAGTTAATATTTAGTAAGTTTGTGTATATTTAAATTATTTTCGTATTTTAAATATTAAAAATCTCAAATTAATGTAATATTAGGGTGCATTCTGTTTCATGCATAATATGGACGATGCTTCATTTATCCTTGTTTAATATTCGGTGAACAATAAGGATAAATAAATGATGCATTATTTCATGTGTGAAACGGAATGCACTCTTAGAACAAATGATTATAAAAATTTTGAACTGTTTTGTTAAAAAAGATTTTAAAAAATTAAAAGATAATTTGTATAACATGTGCTTTGTTTTTAGAATTACATTATTTAATTTTTTTTTATTTCTAATAATTTAGAATAAATAAAAGCTCAATAGATTCTTTGATCCGTATTCAAATGTTTTCAATATGATCAATATACAAGCCTATATTCAGAATGCTTTTACAACAATGTTAGTGCACTAATATACTATATGTTAAGCATATTATAGAATTTCAGAGATAAAAGCATTCTGAATGTGGGCCACAATATTTAATTAAAATATAAAGTGTTTAGTTAAAATATTACTTCATTAAAATACTAAATGTTCTCACAAATGTTTACTTAACACAAAATACATACATATAAGATGATAATATTATCTTAAGTAAAATATTTTTTAATTAATAATCATATGATTTCATGTTTAAAATGAATTAATTTCACTGCCAAATTATTTCAATAATATTCTAAATCCAATGATATATAAGAGTAAAATTTTGATATTTTATATTTATAGTCAGTATCTGCAGATGGGGTATGCATTCCTGTGAATTCAGCAGAACCGAATCCAAATGGGGTAGAATTTGATAATTTGTATCTTGATATGAATGGTATAATACATCCTTGTACGCATCCTGAGGATAAGTAAGTACAAATAAGATGTTACAAATAGTTTATTGTCTATGATAAATTGTTTATGTGATCTTGTACTATGTAAATATAAGGCCAGCTCCCAAGGATGAAGATGAGATGATGGAGGCTATTTTCGAGTGTATTGACAGATTGTTTCGCATTGTTAGACCAAGGAAATTACTTTACATGGCAATTGATGGAGTTGTAAGTATTTTTGCATATAAAATATAAGGAGAGGAAAACTAATGAGATTATAATGTCTAATGAGTTGTTATGCAGGCACCCAGAGCAAAAATGAATCAACAAAGATCTCGGCGATTTCGTGCAGCAAAAGAATCAACAGAAAAGATTAATGAAATAGAGAGGATACGCTCCGAATTAACCCTCAAAGGAGCATCCTTGCCTCCCGAAAAATCGAAGGAAGAGCATTTCGACAGTAATTGTATTACTCCGGTTTGTAACCATAAATTATAATATTGTAATTGAATTTATAATAACGAATAGAATATAAAATATGTATAAAAATCAATTTTGTTTATATTGTTATTATTATCATTTAACGAAATAAAATATTTAAGATCTGAAACATATTTATACTTTTTAATAAATAAAATGGAATTTTTTGCAATTAATTGTTATTAATTTTGAAAAATATATCAGTCACTATAAAGTTACGTATATATCGGAAGCTTCATATTTCAGGGCACGCCATTTATGGCAAGATTATCATCATGTTTACATTACTACATTCATGATCGCTTGAATAATGATCCAGGCTGGAGGAATATTAAAGTAATATTAAGCGATGCTAATGTTCCCGGCGAAGGAGAACATAAAATAATGGATTTTATACGACGACAAAGAGGTAAATATTTATATACAGTATTATTTTATGTATAGGTTATAGAATTCATTAGAAATAATAATTTTTGTTGTTTTTAATGTGTTATAGCGCAACCCGATCACGATCCTAATACACAACATGTTTTATGCGGAGCCGATGCCGATTTAATTATGTTAGGTCTTGCTACACACGAACCCAATTTTACTATTATTCGTGAAGAATTTAAACCGAATAAACCAAAACCATGCGATATATGTGGTCAGTTAGGGCATGAAATGCGTGAGTGTACAGGCGCGGAACCAAACCAAAAGCCAGAGGAGAATACATATGGATCTGAATGCCAGTTCATATTCGTGCGATTGAATGTCCTCAGAGAATATTTAGAAAGAGAATTGCATATGCCAAATCTACCATTCAAATATGATTTTGAACGAGCTGTTGATGATTGGGTGTTTATGTGTTTCTTCGTAGGAAACGATTTTTTGCCTCATCTCCCTTCTCTGGAGATTAGAGAAGGCGCAATTGACAGACTTGTTGCTTTATATAAAAGAGCAGTATATAAAACCGGAGTATGTAACATTTTTTACAAAGCAAGATGATAAAAAATTAATAATTAGAAAATTATATCCTTATTAATTCTGATTTAAAAAATATACCTTTTTGTAATATACTTTATATTACAATATAATAATTACACAAATAATATAATTGTTAAATATTGTTTAAAGAATTGAGGTATATTTTGTACATATTTCATTTTTATACTATATATATTAATTTTTTATACTAAATTTCTTTGTTAATTATTTCTGACTTACTTAAAAAGATTTAGATCTTGTATCTCTCTCTATTTGTATATATACATTTATATATACATTTATAATTATCAATTTGATTTACCTTTAAATTCTATAAATTTATGAAAATGTCTATTGGATATTAATATTATTGCTAAAGCAAATATTTGTTTATAGAAAGTAATTTAATTTTTTAAATTATTTTCAGGGTTTTTTGACAGATAGCGGTGACGTTAATTTAGATCGTGTACAATTGATAATGTCAGAGCTTGGAGACGCAGAAGATGAAATCTTTAAGAAGAGGCAACAAAATGAATTGGCTTTTAAACAACGTGAAAAAGACAAAAAGAAGAGGAACGAGATCATTAGTAGTTTTAAACCAACGTGGATTCCTGCAGGTCAATTTGCACCCACTGTAAGATTTTCATTTTATTACGTATTCTATATTTACAAAAAACTAAACTGATATTAATTTTATTGAAATTGATTTAATTGAAATGTTTCTAAATAAAATTTTGAAAATTAATAGCTCACCGAATGTTGCTAAGAAAAAATTTAATAAGCACTTGTAATTCGGTGAGTAAAGTGTGACATACAATTTTTAAAATATATTTATAATTTTTACAGCCCCTTGGACAAACGGTAAAACCTATAGAGAATGCACGTTATGAAGCTTATAAAATGCGTGTGCAGGGTAGGAATTACAATACGAATGCTGCCGATAACACGAACGCTAATAACGCCTTGGAAAGCATGCTAAGACCTGAGGTATTCCATTTCGTTTTTTTAGCAGTGAATATTCCATATTCTTAAATATTTGCATTGTTTTTTTAATATATACGCGTAGTATGTAACTTATAGTTTTTTATTTTATTACTAGAATTCGGGCAATAAAGGGCAGAAACGTAAAATTAATGAGGTTTCATCGAATGATGATTCGGATGATGACCAGGCGCACGATGAGGTGCGACTTTGGGAGGATGGTTTTAAAGATCGATACTATGAATCTAAATTTGACGTATCTCCCGATAATCTCGCATTTAGGTAATACAGAGAAAAATAGAATAATTTTTATAAACGTTTTTAAATTTTGTAAATATTTTTTATTTCTGTTTTTTATTTTTTATAAATAGAATTTATTTTGTAAAAGTATCTCACATTAATGTTGGTTTTACTTGTTTGCTTGTAGAAATAACGTTGCTTTACAATATGTTCGAGGTTTATGTTGGGTTTTACGATATTATTATCAAGGTTGTGCGTCGTGGCGATGGTATTTTCCATATCATTATGCACCATTTGCAAGCGACTTTATTAATATTGGCGGTCTCTCTACAGAATTTGAGAAGGGTACTGTACCAGTAAGTATTACATATTCTTTGTAAAATACAAACATTTCTTACAAATGTGTAATTAATGTGTTATTAATGTTTTTTTTACAGTTTCGTCCATTGGAACAATTGATGGGTGTATTTCCTGCTGCTAGTAGAAAACATGTACCTAAACCATGGGCTAAATTAATGACAGATCCAGTATGTATTTTTTATCATGATTTGAAAAATGAAAACAAAATGATATTATCATTTTAAACAATCAAATTAAAGTGATTTGATAAAATATTATTGCTGGAGGCTTTGATTTACTTATCGTAAAGAAATAATTTAGATAAAAAAGCTTTATCTTCTTTGATAAATTTGATGTTTTATAATGAGTACACACATAAAACACAATACATTATTTCAATAAAGTCTAATTAAAATTATTGATTTCTTAGTATTTTTTAATACTTTTTTCAAATAATATTGAAAGCAAATATAATCATTTTATAAATAAAAAGAAAAAAGAAGGAAATAATATAATATGAATAGGTTGATTATATGAATGAGATTATATGTTGATAAATATGAATAAAATAAAATGCTAAAGAATAATTATTATATACATAATTAAATAGGAATTCATGGTAAATTTTATAATAAATTACTTCAATATTATTTTTATCTGTAGCTTATTTATTCACAGAAATCTCAGATCATTGATTTTTACCCAGAAGATTTTAAAATTGACTTAAACGGAAAGAAATTTGCTTGGCAAGGCGTAGCTTTGCTTCCGTTTGTTGATGAAAAAAGATTATTCAAGGCTTTGGCGCCATACTACGATAGTTTAACAGAAGCAGAAAGTAAGTGATACAAACGTTTTTTGAAAGACCTATTTCATGCAAATTTATCCATATTTGATGATTGTCGGTCGACAAATAATTAGCGCATAGTTTCTGAAAATTGTATAAATTCACAAAAAATATTAGACATGAAGATCTATCTTGACTTAATATGGCGTTTTCCATTTATTTTTAATGACATCTCGCTGGTGTAAACAAATTAAATTCAATTCAAATTTTGCGCTCCCTTGAAGCAGGCTACAAATTCGAATTTCGAAAGCTAAGTTCACGGCATTAAGGCCAGTATATTTGTAGTCGGTTCTTACATTTAAGAAACGTCATAAATAAATACAGTCTTAAAATATTATGAGCCATATTAGTAGCTTAAAACATTGCTAAAATAAGAACAGACTATGAATATATCGATATAGAAAGTTTGAATCGTATCACTAACCTCTTTGCGATATGCGATTTCTCGATAACTTCAGCCAACTTCAGCTCATCAAGGATATCGAAGAATGCGTTCCAATGAGTTCTGGCCTAATTTTCTTAATTTTCTCAGAAAAAGAGTTGTATTTACATTTGAATACTTTAAAGTTAACGTGCGGAATGATATAATTCTAAAATATACATATATATAAATGCACATATCAAATATTATATTTATTTCATGTTTTATGATTTTCAGAAATGAGAAACGTTCGCGGTGACGACAGGCTGTATGTCGGAATAGAGAATAGTGGTTACAACTTTGTAAAAGGTCTGTACAAGAATCGCATAGGATTCGATAAGGAGGTCGAGATAAGCATAGACGGGATGCGAGGTACTGTATTTCTATCGGAAGACTGTGTGAGTGATGGTGGTACATTGCCTTCACCTGTGAGAGGTTTACCGGTTAGGAACAACAAAGTATACTGGTTTGTATACATTCGTTATGCAATCTCCTTAAAACAAACTATAATCTGCACTGGGATTCTGTAACTCTTAACAAGTCAATATCGTTATATTATCATTATGCAGTTTTTTTTATAATATAATACCTGCACAATGATAATTTAATGATAACTTAATGAAAACCAACATTTTTGATTGTCGTCAAGAGTTGCAAAATCCCAATGTTGATTATCTAATATTATTCGTTGACAATGAAAGATAGAAGAAAGTTTAGAGTGTATCTTTCTCTCGGCTTACAGTATCAAGTTTAAGGATCCCAAGTACAATAACAGCTACATTTTCCTTGCTCGCAAACTGAAGGGAGCTAAAGAACCGCCGCGCGTCCTGAAACCGCAAGACTTCGATGCTTTGAATCACAAAAACGGGACTCAGTGGGTACCACAAATCGGTTTCACTCGATCTACACAGTCAGCTTCGTTAGGACAGGCAGGACGTAGAATGCTCGAGTAAGTATTAATTGTTATGATCAGCCGTTTACCGTATAACTTTATTGATAAATATCTCTCTAAAATTGATAAATGTCTTACGGTTATTTAGAATCTAGCTCCCTTTTTGTTTTTTTTTGTTTCGAGCAACATCGAAGATGTATAAAAAATATTTACAATAAAAATATTTGCTGTTGATACAGTAGAATAATTCGCAATTGCACAAATTACAAATGAAAGTCTCATCTAATAATGACACAATTTAAGAATATTTTAAATTAGATATTTAATTTAAATCTCAGATAAATTTACGACTTTTTTCAAGTATTTTATTATTTTTGTATGGAATAATATTTAATTATATAAAATTTTATATATTAAAGAAGTAATTTCTTTTTTGCAAAATATTCTATTATTATGTTAATGCAGACGTTAAATAAGACAAATTGTTTTCTTACAGTCATCATGTGAATCGTAATAATAGATCGACTGCGTATGCGAATGTTCCTCCGCCGACGAATTTGTATATGGAACTTCATGGTAAGTCACATCATTATTATACGCATGCCTCTCGCGTTAGGAGCTAATTAATACGTTTACTAGAAATATAGAATTATGATATTAAAGATGAAAA
Organism: Acromyrmex echinatior; assembly: GCF_000204515.1. Next base: position 938,737 of record NW_011627324.1, on the reverse strand, counting down.
AAAGCAAGTAGGAAATACTCGAAGCGATTTTCTTATTAAGATAATTACACTGATATCAGTCTCTGACTTTATTGAAATTAAAGCACAAAATTATGCACGAGAAAAATTTATATTGAATAATCAAGATTAGAAATTGAATAGTTTATCTAAATAAATCAACTAAATATGAGAAGCAAATTGGCGCTTTTCACATATTTAATTAAAATTTATATTAATATTATTAAAATTCTGAAATATGAACGAAATTATAAAACTTAATGAACAAGTATTCCACTGTGTTATTCCACTATATTACATTAAAGGTGATTATGAAAGGATTATTTTTCATCGTCACGTTAATGCCTTTCTTCAGAAGCGGTTCTGCACCAATTATTTTTTCGTGCTTATTGCGCATAAATTTCTAGGACTTTTGACATAGCTAGGTGATGCACGAGACGTGTTTACGCTGAGATCGAAACGTCATGTGAGGAAGGGATTGAATTGAAGGGTCGGGAAGGGCTTGCGTTGCGACCCTAACGAAAGAGCGTTTCGTAATCAGTCAGTCAGTGAGTCAATCGTTTTCTAACTGGGACCAGTTTCTCCTACTACTTGTTTTACCCCTTGTTCTTCTGACAATACCGAGATTAGAAGAGTCGAATTAAAGCCCGCACGCGACTTCTTCAGGTTCGACGGCATTGAGAGGAAATTTTTTTTCGTATCGTATCGACTCGCATTTCTTATTTTGCCTTTTATTTAATTACGGTTTAAAAAATCATCGCTAATAAGATTATTTATATCGAACTATGGATGGTCGTTAATCTTATTCTTTTATCAATTAGAGAGAACAAACTTTTCAGTTTGTCCTCTTTTGACTAACATAGATAAATTTTTCTTACATGATTTAGATCTAAATTATATTCTACTTTATCTCTGCACGAAATTAGAAAGAAGAGGGAGATTTATGACAAATTCATCTAATGTAAAAAAATTTTATTTTATTTGTAGAAAGATGTCTTCTTAAAATAAATGATATCCAAAGGAATGATTTGAATTTAAATTATATTCTATCTCTTCATAAAATTAGAAAGAAAGGAGACAAGTTGCCCCACGTCGTGTCACGAAGATGGGCGGTGGTGAACCGTTGGTAGGTGGACAAACGATGAATCGGCGGAGAGTAGTTGACGTCGGCTGGCGCGGAGGGCTCGAAAGCACGAGTCGTGGGGGTGGGATGGGCTTAGGGAGTCGGAGGGATGCGAACCCTCGGCTCCTGGATTAGCTCCGAGGGTAGTTTGTCACGTAGAGCGTGACTCCGGCCGTTTTGTTGTTTGGCACGTCGAGGCAACGACGGTTCCCCGGTTTCGCCCAATTATAAAACAAACGCGGCGCACTCCGTAATTATCCAATTAGCGGACGTGCCTACTGTCGTACCGCCTCCTCCTGTTCATCGTGTTCTCTTCTTCCGTCTTTGTTGCGTTCCCCGGTATGTTCATTCGTACAAAAGCTGTTGTGATATCAGGATACGCACAGAAGTCATGAAAAATGTTTCCTATAACGATTTCGATTAACATTTTATTGCTAAGCAATTTATTTACGTTAAGAAGAATTTTTGGTATTTTTTTATTATAATTATATGGTATAATATACTTAGGAACTCTATAATGGAACTCCTTATTATATATTTTTCTATGCAATTATAAGCACAAGTAAGAAAAATTTTTATCTGAGTTATTTCTCAAATATTGACGAAACTATGAAAATATTTTGAATAACGTATAGGAGAAGCCATTTTGCAGAATAATAACATGCATTCTGATAATAATGCAACTCTAAACAATTTGTCCAAACAAATTTAAATAAAAGATATCAGCTTTATTTAAATTTAAGACAAAAATGAGAAAAAAGAGAGAGAGAGAGAGAGAGAGAGAGAGAGAGAGATGAGATGAGATGAGATGAGAGACAAATGCATGTAACATAGGTTTGTCTGCGTTGTTTCAAATCCCCCAAATTTTTGTAACTTAAAAGGAGAAAAATATATATTCGAACTTTGAAGAGAAAAAGCGAAGATGCTGACTGCAAAAAGTAACACGAACAAATCTAATAGCATTTGCTTTGATTTGAAATTTGAACAAAACAAGAGTGTTTGTTTCAATTGCATTCATTACAATGTGCTTTATTTTATTAAATTTACCATCCAATTGATTTTTCCAAATAATTTTTATATTACTCATTTCTTATACGTTATTTTTTATACGTTGTATCTTATTCCTGCATTATATGCTTCAGCTCTATCGCCGACTGTCTTTACGCGTGAACATAAAAACAAAACGTTATATGGGGTACGATGAGCGTGTGTGATTGATTTACTGAGGGGAGTAAATGCCACGCGCAGACAGAAGCGAACCCTCGAAAGTAAGTGTCGAGGATACGAAATGGTTTTCCTGCGAAAAACGCAAGAAGTTCGCCTTTTCTCTTCCTCGCAGATGCATTATTATACTTTAACAGTTTATTTACTCGGACTTAAAATTCTACAATTCTTTAATGGACTCAATATTATCTAAAGATTTAAGAGAAATTAATTCAGAATTAGAGTATACAGGATATTTCGAATATTGACAATACACATAAAGAACGATTTTGCTGAAATGTGTAAGAATGTAGCTATTACAGATACACATGAAAATAATCACATTAAATCACCAAAATAATTATGCAGGACGCTCAAGTATGGTGATAATGCCGTAAACAGTTTTCTAGCAACCAGCTCGAGCATCCAATGTAATTATTTTAACGATTGACTAACTAGCTAAATTTTTAGATACATCAGAAAAACTATTCTTTTCGTCTATTCCAGAGATACAACAAATACTTGATAAAAGCACATCTCCTTATAAGATGTCATTGTTTAAATTTATATATTATGAAATATCAATATAATATGCAGTATAATCAAGCAAAGGGAACTATCAGTAATCAGGAACAAATCAAAGGAGAAATAATTAATAAAACTGCGATTGATATTTTTTTTTATATTTCTAATATTTCACATTGTGACCCTGTATTCGCATTCTTTTAATCTCGATAAGATTTATTCTCGGAATAGAGATTAACAGATTACTATTAATCGCTACGCACCAATGCGTCCTTACGCGTATATATACGTAGATTCTCTATTGTATGCTTGACGTATGCTAAACGCGCTCGCGTTGTACATTATTAACCCGGTATGCGCAATCTGACGATGTTGAAGTAGCGAAACGATGTAGGCGAGCGAATAAACAAGTAAACGGTATCTTCGCTGGGAGGGACAGGAGCTCGGCCGACGGGGGATGGTCGTACTTTGTCCGCTCGTCCATCTCCGTGTCCGGATGACAGGTGCAGGGAGCCCTCGTTAGACAAATTAAGCAACCTTTCTGGCCTCGCGGTGCTGTCGGTGTTATATCTTCGTCTACTTTCATCTCCCGTCCATTTTCTCTCTCCGCACGCACGCACGCACATTTGTACGCACACACGTGCGCGACTATTCGCTGGGACTGGTTTCGAGTGGACTGCAAACACTCGTGTAGCAGCAGCAGCAGCAGCAGCCAGCAGCAGCAACAGCAGCAGCAGCAGCAGAGGCTCGAATTGTGTAGAGACTGGGCATAAGACGAGTCTCTGTACGGCTACCGTGACAGAAACGCCGATATGAAAACGATGATATGAGTCCATCTCGAACCAGTAAAGTCCTAGAAAATTATATCTCCTATCGAGACATCTCCCATCGATAGGAGATTTCTCTAATTTCGTTTATATGTATTTCAATATACAAGAGATCGCACGCTCTTCAGCATCATTTTAATCAAACAACTTTGATCTTCCAAGCGAAATTATATTTATGGAATTGCGGATTTTTCATTGATATTAAATTTCTCTTAAAATGGCATTTTCTTTCTCTCTGCATCTTTGTTTTGAAAAACAAAGAATATTAAAAATTTGGTTCCATCGATGGGGAAGATTAACTTCTAGATTAGATTGAAGTTAATTTAAGCGTCATTTTAAGATCAATTACGATCTTTCAAGCGAAATTATAAATAGATTTATGTAATTGCAGATTTTTTAAATTTCTCATAAAGTAGCATTTTCTTTCTTTCTGCATCTTTGTTTCGAAAAACAAAGAATTATTAGACCCGGTTTCACCAATAGGGGATTAACTTTAATTTCGGGGGGGGGGGGTCAATTTACTCTTTATCTTTTTCTAATTCTTACTTAGAGATTAAAGTTAATTTTACAAAGCAAGAAACAGGCACAGCAAAGAACATTGTAGATTAGGCTTAAGAGTTCGTAAATACGCGTATTTTACGAGACGAGTCTTTTTGTACCGTTAAAGCTGATGCGAAAATTAATTACAGCGACGTATAGCTTCCAGTGTTAACTCATCGGAAAACGGATATAGGTACGCAAAACGCGTAAGTGCTGTACACGCGTGAAGAATTCTTAAAGAAGAGGTAGGAGAGACGCGACTGTGAAGGGAGACAGGACGAAAGGTTGCGCGTCTTCTCTTCTGCCGTTTCTTTAACCATTCATTCAAACCCGCGGCCTATTCACGGTACGTTTATCTACCTGCGCATCATGGGATCCCCATTAAAGACGGGTTCCATTCACCTACGCGTGCAATGACGAACTTATCCCTCGGATCTTGGCAGGCAGTCAATGTCCACGGTTCTCTTTTGACCCTCGCTTCAAGACGATGAGAGGAACATTTGATAATCCTTGACGCCAAAAGACAGGCGGAAATTTAATCGCCATTGACTTGGTTTTTCAGAGGGAAAAAGAGAAGGACAGAAAAGAATTACGAGAATTACGCTTCACGATAGCCGTTGAATTTTGCACTTCGATTACTAATAACACGCGGCTTTCACGGCCAATAAAAACTTGGCTTACATTAACGAGATCTGCCAATCTCATTACCAGACATTTGCCTTACAGTTATTCTTTTCAATTCAGATACATAATTACGTCATATATAATATTCAAGAAACTCTTTTATGCTCTTTGATATTTTCACTGCGAGAATATTTCTAATATTGATTATATTTTTACTTTTTTATTCGCATTTCCTTTTATCTTTCTGTGTCTACTGTAAATTAAATTTATTAAAATTAGAAGCTAAACATTTTTCTGTGCGAATTTATACGCTTTTATTGAGGGTTTTCAAAAATTTTCAACACTGAATTATATAAAAGTTAATAATTAGGATGTTAGAAAAGGAAAATATTTCATATTTTATTTTGATACTTCTAAATATAAAGAACGCGAAATATCTTCTAAGATATTCTTCTAAGATACTTTTCTATTTTATCTTCCTATTTTTATACTAATAATGCTGTGAAGAAGTATAATAAAAAAAAAAGAAAACTTGATAAATATTACTATTTTACACAAATTTCCTTCTATTTTCTTTTTTGTTTAATGGTGTATAATTTTTAACATAAATCTATTGTTTTGATATAAACGTCTCTACAGCATTTAAGATATTCTGTGTATTTGTATCAGAGATCCAAGTGGCTTAAATCATATCGAGAAGGGGCGTATCTCGACAATCGCGCATCGGTTATTGGCGACGATATTTGACGCGATATAAATTAGTCGATGGATGATAATATCGGAGCGGCGTGCTTCTGTGGGATATAAGGCATGAGGCTTGTTTTCCATGGTATGGGGTTGACGGGCGTCACCGGCAGCGCCGCGGCTAATTTCTTCGGCATTGAGCCGCATTGTGCTCTAAATCGGCCTTCCCGCTCTCCTCCTCTTGCAAAATCTACCCGCCGCAACCGCTCGTCGGGAACCCTCGGTGAAATTTGTCAGAATCCATTGAGAGCCGGGGTCAGCTATTTTGTTTGCGTGATAGCTATGCCTGTGAACGGCTTTACTAAAAACTAACTTGCATCTCGCGCGCTTGCATCGTTTGATCTTCTTAATTACACGGAAAGAACAGTTTGCTAAAGTTTCTAAAAATTTAGCTAGACATAGAGATCATAAAAGAATTTTATTGGATATCAAAATAATTATGTAAAATGCTTAAACATGGTGAGTAATGTTAATGCAAAAAGTTTTGATCTACGAATGGCTTTACTAAAAACTAACTTGCATTTCGCATGCTTGCATTGTTGATCTTCTTAAAGAACAGTTTTTGATTAAGTTTCTAAAACTTTACTTACTATTTAGATCTGAAAATAATTTTGTTGGACTGGCAAAATAATTACAGAATGCTGAAACGTGATGAGCAATGCTCCAAAAAGTTTCTGGTAACTAACTTGAGCGTTCTAATAATTATTTTGATGGTCCAACAAAGTTATTTTCAGATATGTATCTAGTTAAATTTTTAGGTACTTCAGCAAAATTATTCTTTGTATTTTTCGCGCGTAAATTGCTTCTGTCCGAAAAAATGTACGAACGTTTTTGAAAAAAGAAATCAACTAATCAAATGTAGCCTAAGATATAAAGTACAAAATTTTTCGATATTTAAATTTCTATTATAAACCATTTCAATTGAAAATAATGTGAATCTATTAAAAAGTTATAAAAATAATCAAGGATTGAAGTAACAATAAAAGTAACAGTTGAATTCGTTACAAATAGAAAAAAAGTAATGAAACGTAATTACAAGTAACACGTGTTACTGTTCAACTATTTAATGTTCGACATATAGGAATCAAAATTGAAATGTTGAAAATTTCCTACGTTGCAAATAGATCTATTTTAAACGAAAAAATGTCGAGAATTTCTTTTTCGCTTTTCTTGTCACGAATGGCAGTCGAATTTATATTTTTGCTAACTGGTAACGAGTTCCCTTTTTTGCATCAACAAGATTTCGCAATACGATTCGAGGATGCGTGAAGAATAGAAGGGTGAGTGAGCGACTCAGGGCGTCGAGAGGGATCTGCCCTCTTGTGAAGACTTCACCCGGTAGACAGTCTCACTAATTACGCCGCGCCTCATTAGCGTGGAAGCACTGCTGTCATCTTAAGGATACGTGTGACTACTTCTATTCTGCTCTGTCAAAGATGACATTTTTTTGCTTAAAAGTACGCGAAGGTCACAATGATGGGCAGCAAAAGAGCATGTCTCAAAATGCGCATGAAAATGTCTCGAAAAAGTAATTAAGTATTGCCAAATTTGGGCGTTAAAAATTGATACTTTATTACTCTTTATTACGCGCAATTCTGCACGTAAATGAGAGGAGAATAATATAATTTGTATGTGCAATATATCTATTAAATTGGAAACACGACTAGTTTTCGCTTTAAGCAAAATGTGAAATAGCTTTTTGAAAATCTCAAGTACAATTTATTTGGAGTTAAATATCTATTTCTGAAATCGCAATCGTAGAAAACTATGGTTAGTTTTTAGTGAATAATAAATTATAATTCACTATTTCTTATTTTTTTATCCTGGACTATTTAATTGAGATAATAATTAACTTTGCTGTGTATAATAAGGGATGTCGAATGTTGTTTGAATCTAACAGACTACTCCAATCGATCTTTGGCGGGTTGCTTTGATTATCAATTCCTCGCCTGACCGAACTTCGCGTCCGGCAGAAAAGACCCCCCGATCTACCCCTCCATTTGGTTCCCCTGACACGTCCAATTCTCGATAAGCATGAAATTCTATTAGAGCGTTCCGATATCGGCACACGATTTCGATTTGTGTGTCGTGAAGGGTCAGTTCCCAGCGGCTAATTGAAAATTAAAGTCTTTTATAGTTTTGCCTTCTAATCACAAAGAACTCCTTTTCGAACGTTCATTTAAAACAATCCTAGTAAAGATTTTGAAATGGTACGCAGAAAGAATAATTTTGTTAAAATATCTAAAAATTTTAAATATCTTAAAACTATTTATGGATTTTAAGATGTTTATCAGCATCAGATAATTAAAATCTTTCTGAGATGCTTATAAACATATCAATATTAAATTGTGTTTGTCAATTTGTGATATTACTATTCTACTTCTGTTAGAATTGCGCTTTCAAGATAGATAATTAAATTGAACGCTCAGTTTGCATAATTGAATGTGTAGTATATAAATTCACACTGAATTATTTAAGCATTAAAGATCCTTTATTTCCTATTTATTGTCTAAAAATTTAGCTACATACAAATCTGAAAATAATTTTATTAAACTGTTGAAATAATTTATGCAAGACGCTCAAACTGGTTGCTAGAATGTCAAATCGAGATTAAAATTTTTTGCAATATTGTTGTATATATTTGAAAACAGTAAATTCTAAATAATTATTTTCAGATCTGTATCTTAAATTCTTTAGCAAAATCGTTCTTGCAGTTCTTGATTTGACATTAACTTAAAATTTTGAAATATACGTGTTGATTTTTGCACTGATGAATTTTTTGAGTGACATGTGCAAAAATTAATCTATTGCTACATATGTCGAAATAATGTCACGTGATACGTATCTCGCTTTCGTAATTTAATTTAGCTTCAACGAGGCAAAAAGCTTTATGTCGTTCAGAAACGTCAAAATTCATTCGAGAAAATTCACTCAATCCTGCCAGATCCGTCGTGTCGTGGCGTGCAGTTCCTCGTCACGTTGACTTCATTGGTTTTGCTTACATGACGTCGTCTCGAATTACATCTCCGTGACTTGACTCGAAGAAACGAATGTCTCTGATAATTGGCTGTTTACCATAATTTATCTGAAAGGAAAGGCCGCAGGTTGTAGTTTCATGGGGGACCGAGATTGCGTTTCGTTCAGCGTTCAGGTTTATGTGAATGGACCTTTTCTCGCTTCTTCGCGCGTAATACCGCATAAAGGTAAATGGTCCGTATATCCGAGAGACTATGAAAGGACAATCCCACTTCTAGAAGCGGTACACCTGTTCCGCACCCTAATTTCCTTCTTTTTATTCTCACGCGACCCTCGCTTCTTCGTGATATCCCAAGGCTTCGGGAACAGAATGGATGTTGTGATACTATAATCACTACATGTAAGAACAAATTGAATCCGACAACAGTATTAATCGCCTTCTGTCTTATGTTCGTTTCTACCAAGTATTTAATTCGGTTCAATTTACTCTTCATCTTCTTCTAGTTCTAAGGGGATTAAAAGTTCTAAAGATTAAAGTTAATCCACGTTGATAGAACGGGCATTAATCTATTATTTATGTTTAACACTATGACTGCCATGTCACCCAAATCTGAATGTAATATTTTTATCGTTTTTCTTTTCTTGAAATTATTATTGATATAAGTTATTGAAATGTATAGTATCGAAAAAGTGAATACAAAATTTCTACTTACATCTCTAAAAATGTTATCAAGCGATAATTTGTCTCCACGTAAGAAGTGTTCAATCTAATTTTTAACGCTCTCTTGTGACTGACAGTGTTAGATTTTGTTTACAAAAATTTCTTAAGTTCTATGTATTGACAAGTGAGTTGGCAGAGAGTTCGTTGATCCTTAGGAAATCATCACCGTCTTTTGACCCGCCCCTGTAGCATCCCCTTTTTCCTTCGTGTTGTGCTCTTTCCTTTTTTGCTTTCATTCCAATTAACCTTGAAGCCACGAAGCGGCTAGGTACAACTCGCCACGGGATATATGAGGGAGAACCACCGTATAAAGGGAGCAGTCGAATGAGATTAATTCAAAAATGTCGACGAGCTCTCGCGCCCCACGATACGCGCACTCGTTTCCACGATAAAAACTCTACAGGGTACTAACCAAACGAGAGGACACTAGCTCGATATCAAACAGGAAATTTCATTTTAAGTAACAAAAAGTTCCAGTATAAACGTTGATATGTCTGGAAATTCTCCTTCAGGGATCGTCGTTAAAAGACTTCAAATTTTGGAAGGTCAAATTACCTGTTAAACTTTTTAAATTTTATTTTATTTTTCATAAAAAGATTTATATATTATTGAACATCTAATCGCCAATTTTTCGAATATTAGACGCACATCCTTCGTTAAAAGAATTATGATTTTTTTTTTAAACGTGGCGTAGCATTCCCATTTTATTTTATTGCGTTCTTCTTTTTTCTCGCGGGCGGAATCTCGGCTCTGTGAACGTTCTTTTTCATTTGCAGTTTAGTACGATTTTCTCGCGCTCGGTTGCCTCGAGAACCCGCTCCGTGATTCGGACACGTTTGAAATATCGAGGAACCGCAGTAGTGCTCGAAATCCAACGTTAGTATCCTCGTGGAACGTAAAGAAAAGGTGAGTCGATCCCAGTAGGGTGCGGTTTTCCACCTCATTTCCGCGCGAAGTGAGGGAACGAGGATTGTGGATAAGAATTCGGGACTTCTTTCCCTTTTTCTTCCGCCCTCTCCTCTTCAGTTTTCACCACTCTCTCAATCTCCTCTATTGTGCCCTCCCATAGCAAACGGTGGATCATCCGGCGAATCGGATTTTTGTAGGCGCCGCTACAGTGAGCGATTTTTTATATATAGACTGTCTGAACAATACCATTGCTCTCAGTGGCTTTAAAATCCATTTCTCGCAATAGAAATGTACGTAAGGTGAGTCAAAAGTCGTGCGCCGTAATAAAAAAGAATTTATTTTTAATGATTGCGTTGAGAACAAATTTTGGATTTGTAACTATGATTACATAATGTTTCCATGATTATTACTGCTATGATATTAGTAATAATAATTATACAGTTCTATTTACTTTACAACAAATATATATAGTTGGCAATCCTCGAAAATGATTATAATTATAGTTAATAGTTATTATTGTCATAAAAGTGGTTGCAATTACTATAATTTATAGTCATTTTTTTTAGTCAATTACAAATATGGTTATACAAATAAGGGAGCTTTTCAAAAAATATATCAATATAAAAGTTGTTCTCTATTTTTGTTAAATATTTAGTGGAAAATAAAGATAGAGTCTCTTGTATTGATATGTGTCTCTTGCTGGAAAGCTCCTTTTATTTGTATTTAAAATAACTACGAGATGCTTTTTTTACACGGAAAGAACAATTTTGCTGAAGTATTTAAAAACGTAACTAGACACACACACACACAGATCTGTAAATAATTTTGTTAGATCAAAATAATTATGTAGCTTAAGTTGGTTACTAGAATCTTAAAAATAATTTTTTATAGCTCATCATGCTTGAGTACATAATTATTTTGATAGTCCAACAAAATTGTCAGATCTGTATCTAGATAAATTTTTAGATACTTCAATAAAATTGTTCTTTTCATGCATCTATTTTCTAATGATATTATTTCTGTAAGAGTACTGGTCTCTTTCGCTATCGGAAGCGTAAAATACCATATAAATACACACTTGAAAAAAATTTGGGGTCTATGATACCGTTCGGAATCTCGCAAATCGTATCAGGTTTCTCGAAGTCCATGGCTAGGTGAAGATCTCTTCAGTTCGGTTCTCCGTTCGAACTTGGGTCGCTTCGACTTGTTGACCTATCGTCCCATTCCAGAAGGATCCAGTTTCGTATCTTCAAGAACTTGACTAACGATCGTGTGTGATGGGCCGCATTTTATTGGCCGAATGCGGAATCTTCGAAAGCGGATCCTCTTTCCTTTTATCTACGTTTCTGACGTTTCTAGCATTTTTATGGTGGACCATTTTCATACAGACACCAAGTATTAAAGACTCAAACGTTGTCAGTCTTCTTTTAAAAATTATCACGAAAAGAGAAATAAATGACTTTTTTTTTAAATGTAAAACGAATGTTTCGCGTGATGAAGCCAAGACCAGACGCACCTACCTTGTCAACTACTTTAGGCTTTTCAGAGAGCTCTTGATTTCGCAATCCGTATCAAAGTCTTGCGGGGTATGAAACGAGGGTGGAAGAGAAAGGAAGAAGAAACGAGCCACGCCTAAGTCCGTTAGAGTAAAGGAAAAAGGACGTCCCCTGATGTCGGTACCCCCTCGTGGTGTAGCGCTTGTAGGAGACGACGATTCCCTTTGCGAGGAATAAGTCCTGATGGGACAGAGTGGGGCATATTTACAACCCGGAAAAAGAATCGAGGAAGAGGAAGAAAGAGGGAACGGGGAGCCATAGAAAGGGCACGAAAAAGAGGGCGATGGGAGTGAAGCATCCTCGACAATTCTAGGATACTCCTTGCCGGTATCCTGGGGTCCTTGCTGCACAAGGACCATTCTCTTCCTCTTCCTCTTCTTCAACATACTCGTTCCTATACCTACGTCTTGTCTTGTTGTCTCTCTTCTTTTCTTCATCTCTCCTTGTCACTTCTATTACTTTCCTCTCTTTTTATCGTATGTCTCGTCGTTCATCTCTTTTTCGTTAAGTTTCGATATACCTTTCCTTGTTCCTTTCTCCATCGGTTTTCTCTTTTGTCGAACAGCCACCTTTGCGACGCTTTTCTTGCTCTTCGGGATCTTCCGCACTGCGACTCTTCAGTCTCGTTCCGTCCGCGTGCCCTTCTCGTTTACTTTACCAAGTGATCATGTATAGGATCAGATATCACCTAATCGCGGTCCTCGGGATAGAGAAGTCTCTTGTAGTAACTGTACCCAATACGGTCTACTTCAGGTGCGAGAACTTTCACCTTTTTTAAAATGAAGTTATTTGCTTGACTATTCTTCGAAACGTTTGCTTGACGCTATCGAGAATTTAACATGAGAAGAGTTTACTTTGGAGAGAGAGAGAGAGAGAGAGAGAGAGAGAGAGAGAGAATGGAGTGAAAGCAAATGGATAAAAGGGAAAAGAAAAATAGGAAAATATATAACGAAAAAAAAAATGAATCGAAATTTACAATTTTAATCAGAATTTTGTGCATTCCATTACCAGTGCTACATCAATGATGAAGAGTGCGTCCGGCACTGAATGTTTCAAGTGGTATCACGTAGGTAGAGTGTGACATCAGTGGGAAAAATCCATATTTTCGAGGCATTCGATGCGAAAATGATGATCAAAATAAGTCATAAAGTTCTTTTTGCTAAAATCCCTTTACTAAAAGACTATATTATTTTTTTATTCCGTGAATCAAAAATTTCGATTTAATCTAGAAGTTTATGTTTGCACATAATTTCCCTTTATCTCAAATGAGCTTAATTATCCACCTTAAAATTAATCAATTCCTTTATTAATTATTTTTTTTGTTGTATTAGGTGTTGGAATTAATTCGTAGCGTTTTTAATGAAAGAATGTTATTTATTTCACATGAGCATTAAAAAATACATTAATGAAAGTACTTCCCATCACTTGTAAAACGCTACGAATTAATTCCAACACCTAATACATTCCTCAAATGGATTCTAGCTTTTAAATACCACACTACTGCTATTAGGACAATACACTGGAAACGGGCATAACTAATTCAGCATAACAATTCGATTGTTTATAACTTTCATGAAAAATGAATGTACTGTAAAAAATTTTTTTCAATCGAAACGCCAGATATTGAGGAACATAATGATACTAAACAAATGTATATCTTTATTAATAAAAAGTTATAAGCGTTGGAAGAAACATTGGAAAAGCATTGGAAAAAGAAAGCCGGATATGCCATACCGAAAAGGCGTTTAAGGGCTAGTATACGTAAAAGCGTAAGAGTGCATTGCATTTTTTCCCTGGGCGCCATTACGTTAAAAACCGATACAATGACAGCGAGATTTGAACAGCGCAATCGGCTTGATCTGAAGAGCGGGCAAGTAGCTAACTATGGGAAATATATTTCTCTCTTCTTTTCCCCTCTGCTGTTTTCGTATTCCCCGGATTTTTCCGATATTCGCTTTGCTCTGTCATAAACAACGAAAATATTGGCTCCGTGGTAATAAATGCGTGAAACATAAATTGGGCGCTGCCATCTCTAGCAATTTTGCGTATAAATGTTACGCAGAAATTTAGGCAGAGTATCGGGCGAAATTATCGAAAAATTAATTTATGTATTTGATATTTTACAGAATATATTATTATAAAATATCTCGTAAAATATTTTCTCTTTTCAGTTTGATATTTAATCATTCTCAATGAATTCTTATATTGAATGAATCAATATGTCTTTGCTAAATGTTATTTAACGTTAACGTTTAGGTGACAAAAAATAAACTTTGCAAACTTTGAAAGTTATTGCAAATCTTTTAAAGTAATCTTGTTTCTAGTTTAGTTTATATAGTTTTAGTTTAGTTTAGAATTTCAGTTTATTTTATTTTAGTCTGATTCTCTGCTGACCTGAATTTTACGAGACTTCCTTTGTTTTATAAAATAATATTATTCCGTAGTATTCCGAATAGTCAATGCTGATCCTATTCTAATTCGAACTATCGGGACGCTGTTATGATTAGACTTCAAATTTAGGAGAGGAAGTTATGTGCTATAAATATTATTAGGTGTTGGAATTAATTCGTAGCGTTTTTTAATGAAAGAATGTTATTTATTTCACATGAGCATTAAAAAATACATTAATGAAAGTACTTCCCATCACTTGTAAAACGCTACGAATTAATTCCAACACCTAATATATATATTTCAAGAGAGAGAGAGAGAGAACTATATCAGTTATATATATAATTTTAAATAAAAAGACACGCAAAAAAGAACGGTTTAAAAAATTTAGCTAGATACAAATCTGAAAATAATTATATTGAATCAACAATTGGATCAATCAATTGGAGAACGCTTAAGCTGATGCCATTTTAAAATTTTTTGCAAGACTCATTATAGTTTGAATTTTCTACATAATTACGAAACGATTCAACAAAATTATTTTTAGATCTAGTTAAATTTTTAGCTATTTCAGCAAAATCTTTCATCAACTAATAAATTTTATGTTTAGATTAATTTAGTTTAATAAACGTTTATATTTAGCGTGATTTCTGAAAATAATTTTGTTGAACTATCAAAATAATTATACAGGACACTGAAATTGGCTGTTACTTAGAATATCAAAATTTTTGGCAGCATTGTTCAGTATACTTAAATTTCCTACATAATTATTTTAATAGTCCAACAAAATTATTTTCAAGTTTAGCTAAACTTCTAGATATTTTAGCAAAATCGTCCTTTCCATGAAATAATAAATTTTATGATTAGATTGATTTAGAAGATTAACACAAACATTCATATTTATAATGATAAACATTCCGTGCGTTGTCGCTCGAACGTTAGATCTCATAACTTCGTCTATTAATTTATACAGGCTTACAGTTAAAAATTATTCGTACGGCACCAAACGTGAACGTATCATATCATCAACGGGAGATAAATTATAACGCCGGTAAAGGCGCCAGATAAGGCGCCATCGTTGATTGGATCACCGCGAGGAATCGATATCCTTCCTCTTCTTCCTCCTCTTCCCACTTCCGCTTGGCGGTCCTCTCCGTCTCTCTCTTACTTCCGCGCACCTACGTACAGTTTACCTTCGAACACGTCCCTCTTCTCTCCTCCCTTCTCTCCTGGGCCATGGGTGCCGTGGGTGCCGTAGCTGCCTCCAATTTCTCCGTGACGGTCTCATGGAGGATTCTCGAGTGCCCTCTCATCGCCCTCCGGGCCATCCAACCGAGCTCTGTCCGGCAGTCTCCATGCCAACACCCGCTCGATAAATTTATTGGTCGCCTCTGACACGACTGCCACCGAGTTGTGTCTCTTTCGCGTTCACCAGCGAGCGTTCGCAGCTTGGCGTGTCTGGCCAAAGATATACGAAAGATATGCGAATCAAGTCGTCTTTCGATATATTCGCGTGGAAAAGAATCAACTGCGAAAGAAAATTAGAAACAACGTGTGTTGTCGCGCGAAATAAAAATTATTAACTTATTTCCTGACAGTTGTTTCTTCTTTCTGCACGTAAATAAATCACCTTCATTCGTAACAATTGATTCCGAATAAATATGAATGATCGTACTCGATCAGATTCAAACATCTCGGATATTAAAAGAGAGTTTGCCAACCATGAGGTCGAAAAATCCGACTTCCCCTGTAAAATGGTAAATAAATTAGGAGCACGATCGCAAGAGTCAACACGTTACTCACGCATCTCCTGGTCGTCCTTTCTCCTGATGCTCCCCCATAAATGTGCGTCGGTTACGAGGGTGTATGGGTGTACGCATATATAGATATCTGTCCTCGTACACGCATAATATGTTCCGAGGTTGCGTACGCAGCACGAGAGTGGATGCAAGAACCGCAGAATTTGGGGAACGTCGCAGAAGCGACGAGTGCGACTATTTTCGGATGTTATTTACCATGTTTTTCTCATTGAAAACTAGTGCATTCGTAACAAATCCGTTGTACTTCGGAAGAATGTTTCATTGCAAATATTAATCATGTTAAAATATTAAATCGTTTTAAATTATAAATATTAATTATAAATATCGTGCAATTTTAATAATTATTCATTATGCGAATATTACGATATTTTTATGTATTTCTACTGAGAAAAATGTCTGATTGAATTAATTGAATTCTGATTGAAAATGGAATCAAAATTTTCTAGTCTGTTAGAATTCTAGTTGAGATAACCAGAATTCTGATTGATACAATCAGAATCTTCTGGTTCGTCCATCTCAGACATTTTTCTCAGTGTCTGTATGAACAGATTTTGCTGAAGAAAAAAATTTAGCTAGATACAGATCTGGAAATAAACTTGTTACCTTCGATCGTTACATAATTATTTATATGGTCCGACAAAATTACTTACAAATTTGCATTTATAGCTAAATTTTAAAATTTGCAAAACTATTCTTTCCTTGCATAATCGGTAGATATTTTTAAATATTTCAGAATTCTTTATTTTTTATTAATTCCTTAAAATTTTACGAAATTACTAAGATCGTACATAATCAATAGCTCTCGAAATAAAAAAACAGATCAGTTAAGAAGTACACTTTCATGTTGCGCGTGCGAACTGATTACTGAATTCGAAACGGAGATAGGACGATTTAAGTAACGAGAAGTAGAAAAGCTGACGGAACAAAGTTGGAAGAGAGGAGTCGTGTGAATCGACGATTGTGAGAACTTCGAGTAGGAGTAAGAATACTCGCAGAGAGACGGAACGGAAAGCATCGAGGACGGTAAAAAAGAAGAGAGGAAGTGATAAGGAGGAATTAGTTGGAGAGAAGTAAAACGGAAAGGAACAGTGGAAAAGAAATAAGAAGAGAGCACGGACGATCAAGTTACCAACACACTCTCGATACGTTTATTAACGCACGTCGCGCGCGAACGAGGATTCGCTGGAGCAGCTTCGGGATCAGCTGTGTGCGGCAGGCAGCCAAGCAGAGGGTCAAGTGTTCCTCCTTCTCTGATCTTCCCTCTTTTTGTCTCGCTTCTCTGCTTGTGCTCGGTCCTGTCCTGCCTCCGCACTTCTCCGCGTTTGCCATCTCCGAATGCTTTGCGTCGCGACGGTCGAAGGTAAAAACCGTTCGAGATAGAAATGCTTGCGCCTACAAAACCGCATCGCGTCGCTAAGAATCGAAACTCGGAAATCGTCGAAAATTCTGTACCTTTAATAATACTATATAGACATAATGCTATGTAGATATACACGTTAAGTATGTGCTTCTTACGCTCAATGTGAGTTATAATTTTTAGACATGTACACACGGAAAGAATGTTTTTGTTGAAGTATCTAAACATTTAGGTACAGATTCGAAAATAATTTTGTTGGATTATATCAAAATAATTATCAAAATAATTAGAACGTTTAAGAATCGATATAATGCTGCAAAAAGTTTTAACGTTCTAGCAAGCTTCATGAGTTTATGCATTCTATATTGAAAAAAATGGTTAAATGAAAAATTTTGGTTAAAAATGGACAAGTCAGAATTTTCTGGTTAAATCTATTATAATCCTAATTGAGATAATCATCCATTGAAAGAAAAGATTGGCTGCTGCTGCAAATTAGATGATAAAATATGGCATAGCATTTTTAATTGGCTGCAACAGCCAATTTTTGTCTTAGCCTATCCGCAATGTCAGTATAAGATTTCGATAGACTAACGCAACCAAAAATTGGCTGCTGCTATCAATTAAAAATGCTATGCCATATTTTACCATCTAAATTTGCTGCAGCAGCCAATCTTTTCTTTCAGTGCAGAATTCTGATTGATATGATCTTCTGGTTCATCCATTTTCAACCAAAAATTTTTCTCAGTACTTATACTTCATGGTGTGCATCTTATAAATGATTTTTTAAAATAATATATTAAAAATTAGATAAATTATTTTAATATATTATATTTATTTGACAGCAAACTCGGGTAAAATAATTATAATTTTTTAAAACCATATAAATGCTGAATGATTTTTTTTTACACGCTGTATAAAAGACAGCATTTGAAGAAAAAATGTCGTACTGATAATTTACCGCATATTTTAATATCTACATTTCAAATACAGGGTGTCCAAAAAAATCACTTAACATTTATATGGTTTTAAAAAATTATGACTATTTTACTCAAATTTGCTGTCAAATAAATATAATCTATTAAAATAACTTATCTGATTTCAATATATTTATCGATGATATTATGCAATGCACGCTTATAAGATATACGCACATTAATTGAATTACACAATTGAATAGTAGAAGTTTTCGAAGTAAACAAATTATTTGGGATTTAGAGCCATTTTATCCAAATAGATAAAAATTTTGTATTCAGTTCCAGTCGCAAAGGACATGATAATTACGCGTATTTCCGCTTTAACGGACGCCTACAGTAAAGCGGTCGTTAAATGTAGATAGAATCGGTCACACAGAAACGAATGGGAACGAGTGGCTTCTCCGTCCGTCTCTTTCCGTGCCATCGCGGGACTCGTCCAGTCATCGATATCGAAACGCCAATTGGAAAGCTCTGCTGAATACTCACGAGCCGGTTGGAAATCGGAGCTTTTCCGCACTCGAGTTTCGGTTTCGCTGATTCCCAAAGCTCATCGAGGCGTAGATTGAATTGTTTCGACAAACGGCCGAACATTTAGCAGATACGGTTTTGAAATTGTTACCGTCGGATTGTCGTCTATCGAAATAAACATGCGCCTATGGGATGCTTTGGTCAACGTAATTTCAATATCGCCCATCACGATTTCGTTTTAAAATTAACACGTGGTTGTCGCAGCGAAGAGATCGATACATGTACAGTCAAAAAATAAACGAGAAGAATACAATAATATCTTGCACAATATAGCCTCCATTTGTTTTTGTGAATTTTTATGAAATATGAATTTTTTTCATATAGGAAATCGGAATAGCATAAAGTCATGGGGTACCATGGATTTTATTTCTTGTTTGGGGTAATCCAAAGTGTTTAGGTTAATATAATTAATATTATACAATTGTCTTATCTTGTTGCTCTTTTATTATGTTTCGTATCTAAGATGATAGTGATTCGACTTAGAATGCACGTGCATTAATGATTTTTGTGATGCAAAAGTAATTTTTTAACCATTTAGAAATACTTTAATATTGTCTTTGTAGTAAAAGATACACGTATTAAAGGTCAGGTATAAGTTTTTGCATCTTTCCTCATCTTACTACACTATAAATAATCATCTGTCACTTATTTTTATATTTTACCGTTTTTCATATTAAGAGTGTTCGGGGTCACACATTAAATACTTATGAGAAAACAAGGCAAATTAATATATACGCTAGAATGGCAGTTTACAAGCGTAAACAATTAATTTTATTTTACCTTCATAAGTTTTGTATTCTATCTATTCACTGATCAATAGGTTTATTTATGGATTTTTTATTTTATTAATTTTATATACTTATTAGTTGTAATTTTGTTTTATTATATTCAATTACTATGTTAAGACTGTGTAAGTTAGTTGAAATTATAAATAACAAAATATTAAAATTGTTATAAAAATAAATATTTTTCAATAAAACTATTTTTTAATTAATTTTTTTTTTATATATAGAATGTCAATTTGTGGAGAGTGCTTCATATTTATGATTATGAAAACTGTTCCACCTCTCTCTCTTTTTAATAAATTTTCTATTAAATTTAATATATAAAGCTTAATTCGCAAAAAGTTCTTTACTTCTAATTACTTGTAATGTGAAGATCACGGGTTTGCGATTTTCTCGTTTAAGAAAAAAATCTTTTTAAATTTGTCGCAACATAAATGTGAATGAAATAAATTTCATATATTTATTCTGTTTTATTAATATATTAATAAATTAAATAAATATCTGAAAGAGGGAACACGCGTTAGATTCTTTCCTCAAACGAATAAAAAATATCGAGATGAGGAGAAGAGAAGAAGATAGGAAATAAAGAGTAAGCGAAAAGAGGAATCTCGCGAATCGTTGGAAGTAAATGCCGTCTTGGTTCTCATGCCGTCTCGTCTCATTTCGTTTCATTCCGTTTCGTTTCGTCGACCGGCTCGTCGAGGCGCTAGAAGAGCCGCCTTCGAGGGCCTCCATTACCGCCGACTCGCAACTGGAGGAAGACGGAAGTGGGGATGGAAGAAATAAGAAAGTGGAGAACTTGGAGTCGCAGTCGCTTCGTTTCTTCTCTGCAGCGCAAACTCCTGCACGAATACTTGTTCGAAAAAACGGGGAGAAAATGCGGAAGAAGGAAACGAAGCTGAATACAAAGGTTTTATAGATGACGATGAAGAGACGAAGTCAAAGACAAAGTCGAAAACGACGTAATGATGGTATACTTAAGTAGATAAAGACGAAGACGATGGCGAAGATGATGCACGGAAAGAACGGTTTGATTGAAGTATCTAAAAATTTAGCTAGATGAAAATCTAAAAATAATTTTATTGGACCATCAAAATAATTATGTAGGATGCTCAAACTGCTAGTGGTTGTTAGACATTGAGAAAAAAAATGATTGCAATTATCATAATTTAACTATAATTTATAGTCAGTTTTTGGGACAATATATTATAATTATATATATATATATAATAATATTTTATAATTATTTTAACTATGGAAATATATCAGCTATTAATAATAATCACACACATTGCTTGAAAATTTGTGGTCTTTTCTTAATATATTTTTTAGCTATTATTACCACATAAATAGTAAGTAAATTTAAGAAAATAGTTATATTCACTATAATTACAATTACATTTATCGAATAAAAATGTTTATTCTATTTACCATTTATATCTTGATATTTTATTAAGTGTTGGAATTAATTCGTAGCGTTTTACAAGAGATGGGAAGTACTTTCATTAATGTATTTTTTAATGCTCATGTGAAATAAATAACATTCTTTCATTAAAAAACGCTACGAATTAATTCCAACACCTAATACTATATTAATATTCGAAATTATCGTAATTTATAGTACAATTTTTTTATATTTGTATGTGAAAGAACTATCATATATTATTATTATTAAGATTATAACAGTATAATAACCGTAAAAATAGAGTTCTTAGCCATACAATTATAGTTGCAAATACTTTGCTCTCATTGTCAGTAGAATATCAAAACTCTTTGCAACCTTGCTCATATTTGAGCAAGGTCTTACATCATTATTTTGACAGTCCAATGAAATTATTTTCAAATATTTGTATCTATAACTAAACCGTTACTCCAGCAAAATCATTCTTTCCACGAAGACGAAAACAAAGTTAAAGATAAAAATGAAGACAGAAGTGAAGATGAAGAAGAGGAACGAACTGAAATATTATAATGAAAAAAGAAGATGGCTCGAACAGAGAGACGCGTGGGGATGATGCGTCAAGAAGCGCGACGGAAAAAATTCTATATGCTGACTAACTGGCTTCATAGAGGAAAAGCCTTTTTATATTTTACGCACACGCATCGTAAGCATGCGGTGGCCTCAAAGGCGCGCCTTCATCCACGGGTTTCATCGATCCTCCCCCTTCCTCTTCGTCTTCTCCCGCTCTGTGCTCTGCAAGAGTGGTGGGCGGAACAAAGCCACCGGAAATCGCCCGAGTGGTACTTTGGCCTGGTGGTGGCGCCATCTTGTACCATTGGGTGCTGAGTTTTATGGGGGAGAACGTGTACGCATTGTTCTTGCAACCAGGTAGTTCGTACATGCGGGCTCTCTCCCCTTGTCCCGCTTCCATCACCCCTTTTACTTTCTTCTTAGCGTTGCACGTAAGCTTTGCCGTTCGGATTCTGAATACGAAGGTTTGAAATTCACAAATTAATAAGTAATACATACTATAAGCCTATAAGCAACGTAATCAGCGCGATTACAGCGTCTTCAGTGATGAATTGATAATTTTGAGCGAGATGTGATTTAAGGAGATATGATCGATATTTCAAAATAATAAAAGATAAAAAAATTGGAGATTATTCTAGATTGCATTTAAAAACAGGTAATACAAAAAACGATGGTATGTCATCTGGACCCAAAATTATTTCAGAGTAAGAAATAATATTTATTTTATCTGTGCTCTAATAGAAATAATAGAAATACATGGAAATGTATTATAAAGTAATGTATACAAAAATCTCAATTTTTTATATAAGTACTTTAACCATTCAAGATGATTTATGTAAAGTTACATTGCGATGCAGAGATTAATTGTCCTCACGTAAATAAACAAAATATTTATTGAACTTTGTAACTAATTGATGAATCGCAATGAAATTTTGCATAAGCTATTTTGAATATTTAAGTACTTATGTAAATACATTTAATTTTTATTATTGTTTAAATTTTAATTTATAACAAAAATGATAATAAATAATAAAATAAATAAATTATAAAAATATATATATATATAATATAATATAATATAAACACCTTTCACATAAATATGATTCGTTTAAAATATAAACATTAATATATATGAGAGAACTGATTGCATCGATTGATCTCATGTTCATTATACGCGTTAAAATGTTTCTATCGAACTTTGTACTCTGGATAATTTCTTTTTTTATAAATTAGACGTATTTGAAGCTGAACTCGATAAATTCGATTAAACGAGAAAGTAAAAATCTATTGAACAAATATAACTGGATAATTCTTTATTTTCTTGTTCCGTTGAATAAAGTCGAGTAAAGTGGCTAAAAATTCGCGGCTAAAAATTACGATTTGTGATACGATGGAAAATTGAAATAGGTACTCCATTCAACTTGTCCACGTCTCTGATTGATAAGAGATGCTCCGTACATGCTTCTGCATAAAAGGAGGACAAGATGGAGAGAAAGAAGGGAACGTTTATGTAGCCTATGCCTTTTACTTACACGTGTTGTACAATATTTACCTACACCCACCATAAGCATATAAGATCGGGAGAGAACTGCTTTCATAGGAATTATATGTACGTAAAGGAAAGGTTGGCGATTTCTAAAAAAAGAACGGAGGTCAAGGTTTAGCCATCTAGCTGATGGTGAAAATCTCGATTCATGATGCACAGACAAATTAATGTCGAAGACTAATTCACGTAGCAATAAATTAATTACTATTCTGAAAATTGTTTAAACATATAGTTAAAACAATTTTATCTAGTATTAATAGATTTTAATATCTTTTTTATACTTTTCAAAGTAATTAATTCACAATTAATCAGTTTGTATCACATTGATTCATATTTGCTTGCTAAAACGCTAAGAACACTCTGCCTTTTAAATATATTTATGCGCTTTAATTTAATTAGTTATTTGTTTATTGATATCAAATTAATGTCAAATTTTCGGTATATTACTGGTTTTATTTACTTTGAATATGACTAGAGAAATATTTTTAAAATAATGTTGTGCATATAATATGACAAACCATTCCGAAAAATCTGGCATATTGTAATTTTTTGTAATTATCTAAGTCACTTGAAATTTTTACTTTACGTATCAAAACATAATTTCTTTTTCGATCTCATCGAAAAATCGTGAGATAAAAATACGTCTTTATTTATACAAAAGATAAAAACTCGTAAACGTGAAGTAGAAACCAAAAAGTACACGTTAAGGCTAAATAAAACGATACGTAAAGACAAGTTCATCATTGAAGAATCGAGAGATAAGGGGCGGACTCGTGAACATTATTTATAAGTTCGATATGGACAAAAGATGCAGCCAAGGGAGAAACACGTAGCTATATATTGTGGCAGGTCGAACGTGGTGGATGGGAAAGTGTAATTTCAGTTTGAAACAGGAACGGGAGAGGCCGACCCACATCGAGGTTTTGAGTGTTTGTACTGCTGACGCGGCAATCCAATCCAATCCAATACCCATAGCGAGGAACCCACTATAGCGCGTATACGTACATATAAACGAATCGTCTTTCTTTCTCGGATCTTGATACTTTTCCGTCTGGCTTCCAATACAATTTCGGCTCCAGCTCGAAATTGGTGGAAGTTCCGTCTGGCAACTGGACGCAACGCCATTTTCTCCATTTCTAATGATTCTCGAATCACTCGACTGTTATATAAACCGATGATCTATTTTGAACAAACATCGATTTTATTGTCTCCGAATATTCACTAATTATGTTTACTTGGCACATAGAAAAATAATCTCCCCCCAATTTCGATCGAACCACAAAATATTCTGCCATGTATCACGTAATTATATTTATTTGGTCGAAGGAAATTCTTTATATACGCTTACACCACACTTATTTTACTTTTTATTCTTTACGTTTTTTATAAATTCTTTAAAGAATCATTTCGTTGCAGTATCTAAAAATTTAGATAAAAGAAGGATTTAAAATCTGAAAATAATTTTGTCGGACCATCAAAATAATTATATAGAAAACTCCAGCATGATCAGAATGAACCGGCAGAATATTTTGACATTCTAGTAATCAGCTTGAGCCTCCTACATAATTATTTTGATAGTCTAAAATTATTGTTAGATCTATATCTATCTGATTTTTAGATACTTCAGAAAAGCTTATAAATTTCCACGTAATTTTAAGTCTCTTATATATTATATGTATATTTTAAAAACACAAAAAAGAACGATTTCGGTAAAGATTCGGATAACAAACAAAATAATTTTGTTAGACCATCAAAATAATTATGTAACAAAAACTGGTTGCTAAAATGTCAAAATTTTTTGCAGCGTTGCTTATGCTTGAAAATTCTACATAATTATGGTAGTCTAACGAATCATTTTCAGAGCTGTATCTTATTAAATTTTTCGATACTTCAGTAAATAATTTTTTCCGCGAAGAGAACAATATATATTTTCAATAATTATTTCTAAAACATAATTTCTAAAAATCAGAAAAGAATCTCTTTAAAAATAAAATTGTTCTTAAACTATTGTATACCTTGCGACGTTGATCTTTTTATACTTGAACATTTTTGTTATGTTACTGTACTAATATTGCAGAATAATTTTTGGACCTAAATTCGT
This sequence comes from Acromyrmex echinatior, assembly GCF_000204515.1. The sequence goes on along the minus strand of NW_011627324.1, from coordinate 913,521 downwards.
TTATTAATTCCTTAGGCTATTCTCTGGTTAAATAATTTTAGCGTTCACGAATGATTAATGCGATGGATTTCGACGAATGTATCGCATACCGAAGATCTAATTAACTACCTATCTGAGTACACATAGTTCGAGTTCGGTTCGCGATAGGGTTGAAACGAATCAAGCAACACGCGAGCTGGCCGTAACGGTGCATTATTATCATAAACGCAACAATAACGAGGGATGATCCGACATGTAAACTGTTAAACCCTCCTTCCTTTCCCCTATCAGAGGCTGTGGGTGAGGATTATCGTTGGGGGTCGAAATCGTTGGGCGCGGGCCGTCTGGAACCTACGGGGGATGTTATTGTTGCCACGAAAGAATGAGAGGAAACGTCGGGATGGAAGAGAAAGGGTAATGTACTCTCCCTTTCTCTCTCTCTCTCTCTCTCTCTCTCTCTCTCTCTCTCTCTCACGCATATACAGATACGATAGGAGTCTATAACTGTATGGTATTCAAAAGCGAGATCGCCCCTTCAGTCTTCGATGATATCGACGGTGTTTGCCGACTCCTATTACGAGCTCGACTGCACCAAACTATACGATTATCGTGCGTCAGTGATAGCCTTTGTATGCACGGCCGCTGAATCCCGGGGGTTAAAGAGTTACGCCACTTCGCGCGAATGCTGCTGGCGTCGAAGTATGTAGTACAATGACGAAGTACTGAGCAGAAATCACCGGACAATACAGAGCGTTCCTCGCCAAGCGCCACTTCCTTCAAACCGCGAGATCTCTCTGGTCAGTCTTCGCATCGATTCTCTCACGGAAACACCGAGAGGGATCATTTATCGCAATCTTCCAACTTTGCACGCTGCGTATATTTATTGCCGGAGAAAAAGACGTAGTGAGACAATTATAAAGGCTCAGCACGTATTTTTTTCACGTAGTAACTGTAAAATTTTCAATTATACATATATATATATGTTTTAATTCTATACAATATTTCTATACATTACTATACATCTATACATTCTATACAATAATTCTATACATATACAACATTAATTCCATACAGATATAGTATGGTTGTCCATCCATTAAAGTTGCCATCATTTGTGTTTTTCTCCGAGTATACATGTTCTTACATAATCAAGTATAATAACTTAAAGTTCTGTCAAAGTAACGCTTTACTTAAATGTTAATTAACTGAAGAATATACGCGCCGCGTGTGCGCGCAATCAATTCAATTAAAATTCACTTCCATCCATGGCGACACATCAAACAAACGCGATGCTTTCTCTTATTCCGGATTCCCCCTGAACACAATCATAAAGCAATGATAATCTGGCAATTCGAACGCTATGAATATTCAAAGGTGGGAAGTCGCGGATCGGTAGCGACGTACTGTTTTGTCCTTTTGTCAGTGCAATCATTATATCTCGCTACCAATTTTTCTATCGACTTCCGAGACAGAAAACCGCGAGGGAATCTGACGTTTCTCGACAACGGCAATATTGAAAACTGTTCAAACTGGAAACGGTAGGTATTGACGACACCGAGAGCGATGTGTACACCGTGCATCTCGCTCTCCTTCCCCGTCCAAGTGCGCTTTCGAAAATCCCTTATTAACGATGGGTCTGGTAGCGCTATTATGACGTTTCACGGCGCGGCCGAGTGCTTATCGAGTGACGTTACCGAATCCTACGCACGCTGCATATTATTTGGGAACTAGGGACACGCGCCGGCACGCTCCCATTCATCTAGCCAGCTTTATTGCGCCCGCCTGTCTCCCTTTCCCGTCCCTCTCGCATGCCTCTATGTTAATTATTGAGAATAACTACGCGTTCTTAGTGCAACTAATTCATGAAAATATTTATTGAGAGATTAAATCCTAAGCCGGATATACTTTTTGGGCCTTTATTGCCGCTCGATTATTTCTATGTGCGCAAATATAGGTATACGGACTTTCCCTTTGCATATCTAATGTATATTAAATATTCCCGCGTGCATTTGCTTCCAGGTTATCGGAATGAATACCAGTCCGGATACAACAGCGGTTACAACAGCGCCAGTTCGAGTCATGTGCGTAGAACGTGGACATCAGGACCAAGTTATGGCATGCGTCAGTCGAATTATCCATCTTCGGATTATCAGTATCATCGTCATAATTACGATAATCGTCAGCAATCCTCGCGGAACAATTACCAGAATACACAGCACCAGAATGCTCAGCACGGCTACAATCAACGAGGGGTATGTTTCTTCATTTTTTTTGGTTTGTCTTACATTCGTATCTTCCATGTAATATGAACTGAACGGCGTATATGAAAAGAATTACTTTTGCTAAAGTGTAAAAATTTGGCTAGATACAGATCTGAAAATAATTTTGTTGAACCATCAAAACAATTAAGACAGTCAAACCTGATGAGAAATTTTGCGTCAAAAATTTTGACATTATTGATATTATTGTTACCAGATTGATCGACATATATCATTATTTTGGTAATCCAAAATTATTTTCAGATCTGTATTTAGATTTTTCAGATATTTCGACAAGAAAACTTTTAGATTCGGCAAAATTGTTCTTTCTGTAATAAGAATTCTTGGAGGCCACGTAATACTTGCTAAATTAAGTAAAGAATATAATAATCTAATCAATGTTGAGATAGCATAATTGAAATTAAGAGTTAAGCGTGATAAAACTGGGAAAAGAGAAAAATCGAAGTTAAAGTTGTTTCTTCTAAAATTGTGTTTTAATATTTTTGCTTTTAACTATTATATATTGCCAATTGAATGTGACTTCGAAATAAAAAGGTAGCTGAAGCAAGGATTTTTCGTTTTTTTTTCTAAACGATATTGTGGAATAAAGAGAAAACTATTTAACAAAGTACCATTAAAATAAGACGGTAGCTTTAGCTAGAGATTGCTTATCTCATGTTATAGAATTACTCATCAACTCGAGGAGGAGGTGGAGGAAGTGGGGGAGGTGGAGGAGGCCACCGAGATGCATGGCGACGATCGATGTAGATGTTACAGTAAGAGGTCGACTAATTTTGTCGTACATAATAGTTAAGAACGATTTCTATAAGAAATCACCGCACATAATAATTGTCTAGTTAATATTTAACGATCATTGTCAAAGTACGCGTTCTAAAGGAATGCGTTAATTCGAATGCAATGAGGCAGGCCGGAGTACTCGGAGAATTTTCAGTGCAATAAATACGCGATTATCGGCATTGCTCGAGCACTGCGTTTTTTGGAGTACTGCAAATCCCGAATGCTGCAACGGATGTCTTTTCTAACGCGATGTGTGTTGTCTCGGAGATAACGTTAAACGTATTTCTACTTGTAATTTTTTGGAGGACGTGTACATGAAATATCAGTGTTTACAATTATAAATGTACATGCAGAATGCACGAAATAGTCATGGAACTTTTTTATTATATTTAATTATAAATATGTTTATCTGACAAATTTCGAATAAAGTTTCTGTGACCATAATCTTCGATTTATAAAATCATCATGGCAATGGAATAACAATTTTGTTAAAGTACGACTCAAATTCAATAGAAAAGGAAACAGTTCAACAGAATTTCAATAGAAAAGAAAATTTTGATATCCATTTATGCTTTTCCTGTTAAATTTTTACTCTGAAACATTCCAATTTATCGGAAAATTCGTAACAGAGAGGAAACGCGCAAAACCTGACATAGCGTGTATGTATTTGCTGCACTTGTCGGAAACAATTCATGACGTGAAAATTCATACCATGGATTAAATTTATGTCATATAAAAAAAGCGTAAAAAAAAATTTACAAACGATCAGTCTGATACTTTCAAGAACGACAGATTAAATTGTATAAAAAAAAAATACATTTAATCTCATTCTTTTTTTTCGTGAATTTTTTTATTACTTAAGTTACATATTGTTTCCTTATTACTATGATTTTTTTAATAATTTATTAAACGGTGCATAATAATTGAACATCACATGATAATGATATTGTACATCCTTCCGATACACAGACGCTTAATTACTTTTGCTTTCGTGTTTATAGACGTATCGGCGGAAGTCTGTCATAAAATTAATTTCAATGTTGATGTTTTTCATCGCTTATATTCGATCAGGTTGCACGTTTATAATCAGTTGTATATAGAATGTACGGTTTTACTGAAGTATATAAAAATTAGGTCAATTAGGTCAGATCTGAAAATACTTGATTATTATGTAGGATGCTCAAGTTGATTGCTAGAACATCAAAACTTTTAATTTAAATAACATTATCATCGTGCTTGAGCATTTTACATAACTATTTTTTTATCCAACACCTAAAATTATAAGTTACACGAAATTCCTTTATTTTGTAAAGCATCCTCTTGAAATCATATATAAATGGAAAATCCTCTAACATTAACACGGAACTGATGAATGATATTGTAGAATATTTTTTTGAGTGAACATATTAGGTGTTGGAATTAATTCGTAGCGTTTTTTAATGAAAGAATGTTATTTATTTCACATGAGCATTAAAAAATACATTAATGAAAGTACTTCCCATCTCTTGTAAAACGCTACGAATTAATTCCAACACCTAATAATTATTTTCAAATCTATATCTATAGCCTAATTTTTTATACTTCTGCAAAACAGTTCTTTCTTTACTATAATAGTTATAATCGATAGGATTTCTGTATTTCATTATATTTGAACGATTAGAACGGGTACGTTGACGAACATATAATTTGTGTATTGTATATTAATGGCTAACGCATTAAAATATTGGTTGAGTTAGGAATATAAACGTCGCGTCACATTGGATTTTGCATGTGAAACTGCGGTATGCAGCAATACGTGCTAAATGCAGTGCCGGTGTATAGCGATAGATCAATGTATCACTAAATGACCGAACAGGCATTTGGAATTTCTCACTCTGTATTGAAATACACGATATTTCTTTAAATGAAGGCTACTGAATGACTGAATTATACTTATCCATAAATTCTTATATTTTCCTGTCATTCCTCGAACGAGTCGGTAAGCTCTGATATTAATCCCCAATAAATGTTTGAGATTTTTTTAAACATTAGGATATAATTAACATCGATCTTATATAAAGTAAGAAAATAAAAATAAATAAAAATTTCACGTAACTTAAATAATTATCGATATTAATTTTTTTCTAACGAAAAAGTTAAATGCAGATAATTTAATAGAATTAAATTAAGAATACATTGTGTGCATTATTTAGAATAAAAAAAACCTATTGTCCTTTTTTATTATTGGACATCTTATTGACTTTTTAGCGAAGCTATTTTCGATTAATTAGGAATTTATGGACCGAGATAGATTTTTATTCGGACTACAAATTATCGCGTACGTTGTAAGGACGAAAACACGTCTTCCCACACACGGCAATCGACGTTATCGGTTCCGTTATTGTCCCTTTGATGAAATAAATCTCTATCTGCACCGAGATCTACCCTAGGCTAGTAGTTGCGGTCGCTTATCAGATACGTCGCTCTCTTCCTTTCCATTGTCCGAAACTCTCTCAACCCAGCAAGGTTTGTCAAATAGTCGTCGTAATGTACTTGTTCATACGTGCATGGTTGTTGCGCGAAATCCGATTCGAAAGGAGACTGATAGAGCTTCAAGAAATTTTATAAAATTTTTATTTTTTTCTTATAATATGTAATATTTTCTTTGCAATATTCACATACAGGATTGTACCATTTGTGCCACAATTTGTAAAAATGCATGGAGCTGAAATTAAAATTGCCCGCAAAAATGTTGGAAGTCTGAAGCGCCGATCCCGATTGCGAACTATGTATTAGTTGGCAACTTTATAATTATAGTTATTATTACTAGAAAAATGATTGCAATTAATAATTTATAATTATTTTTTAGATCAACTATAATTATATATATATATATATATATATATAAAATCTATAATTATAGTCACAAATGCTAAAAATTTTTCTCTCAGTGAAGGAACTTAGTGGAAAAAATAACTGGAGGCGATCTGTTGGGCGGTTAAATCGCGGAATAGAAGGCAGTGAGGACTCTTGGATGCATATGGAAAAGAAGGTCCAGGTGCTCCCTCACCTCGCACGATCGCGTATGACCGCACATCGAAGTTCTCTTCTACCTTTTGTCTTTTTCCTTTTCTGTCTCTCTCTCTCTCTCTCTCTCTCTCTCTCATTCTCTCTGCTTTTTTTCCTCCTCTCCGTGTTCCCGTCTCATTTCATATACGCACTCGCGAGGAACACGTACGAGGAACGTACGTACGCGCGCTTTGCCGACTAACGTAAAAACGCGCGCACTCGTGCACGCGGACGCAGGCATCTAAAGCTTGAAGAACGAGGGGTTTGCTGAAGAGCCGTTGCGCGAAATGGATGGTGGATGTAAATGCCAAGTAGCCAAGTGCACGCCGCCTGCGGCTTTCTTCTACCTTCCCGCTTCGCGTTCCCTCTATCCGAGAATAACGCTGCCACCATTTAATAAGCAGGCATTGCCCGAGAATCGTTTGTAAGACGCATACGAGACCGCGCGGAAAGATCAAGCAGCTGCCGATAATTCTTTTTATTTTTCTCTTCAGTTTGTTTTTTAAGTGGCACGCCGCAGCACGCAACGGTACGACGAGACGTTCTTCCCGGTTTCTCCACCGCTCGGTTACGTTTTGAATGGTTCGTTTTTAACTTTAATCGGTTTTTATAACCCTAAAACGTTTCGCTCTGAAATTTTCTTAACTAGTCCAATTCGCGAGTAATTCAGTGTATTTCAAATTAATATTCTTTGCTTAAAGTTAACGTAATTTGAACGATTTTTTTGTTTTGAAAATCTGAGGATAAGATTATGTTATTTAAAATTATGTAAAGTTGTGAAAAACATTTGTTATAAATAATTTTTCCCAATGTAGTTAAAGAAAATATCCACGTCAAACTGAATCCGAGAATACTGATTAGGATTAAAAGAAATTCTTTATTACGATTCTGTTGAATGAACATAAATCGCATCCAAAATTCATGGCTATCTTCCTCTATATTTAAAAATCGATATTAATATGAAAGTATTATCATATATTCGATTAATGCATCGAAAAAAAAAAAGATCGCAATTGCATAATTTAAGCATAATTTGTCATTTGTCATTTTTTTATAAATATAATTATACTATATTAATATTAGAATAGAACTATAAATATAATTATTATTACTATCATTACAGCAATAATAAATATAAAAATGAAGTTTCTAATTGAAAAGCTTTTTAGAAGAACGTTACATCCAACATTTTTTTAATTTTACGGGAAATAAAAAAATATGTGAACATGTGCACAAACAAAATTTTTTTAAATTAAAACATTACTTCATTCAAAAAATAATTGCAATGGTTTTCCAGGGAGCTTTTTAATTATTTCATCATGTAATTATAGTCACAAATGCCAATACTTTTCTTGCAGTTAAAACCACACTTATTTGTTGCTTCAAAAATATTCCCATAATTAAAAGAAAATAACTATGCAGTTTTGATTAATGAAACGAGACTTTCGATTTTGATTTTTACTTATACTGATAATGAAAAAAACAATTTTTGATATTTGTGGCGGGAATTACATTTTTTTTTATAATTATATGGTTACTGATATAATAAGTTAGTGATAATAATTCTTACGCATATATATGGTTCTCAATTCTTAACAAATATATTAGTTGTCACTGAAAATGACTAAATTATAGTTATTACTATATTATTATAAAAATGATTACAGTTGCTACAATTTAACTATAATTTATAATATTTAATATAATCTTAACTACAATTTAAAAATAGTCATTTTTTACACAACTATATTACATGTAATTATACATATCACAAATATCAGAAACTTTTCTCTCAGTGCGTACAAAACAAATTAAAAACGGAAATTATGAGCAGAGGAGAGGAACATTTAGGACCATCACACACAGAATAATATAAGTTGCATAACCACAACATAACTACAGGTGGATCAACATGAATTCGATATAAAAACGCCATATCGATTTACATAAAATGCTCATTGGTCCACTAGCTTTATACTGTAGTTATGCAGCTTATGTCATTTTGTATGTGATGGCCCTTACTATTAAAAAGACATGCTTACTATTAAAAAGACGGAGTGATTCTAATATTAAACAGAAATAGTGACAATTGAGAGGAACACGCGTATTTAATACGATCGTTAGATAATGCGGCGCCGAGGAGGACGAGCATCTTGGAGGGAAACCGGTGGGTGGTCGGTCCGCATGACGGGTTACGGAAAGGTGAGTGAGCCCTTCATGGGCGCATCTCGTTACCGGCGACGAACCGGGGACGGGCTCCAAGCACCGCGATGACGCAGCACCAGCTCCTGGTTACCTCTGTCCATTGTTCTCCCCGCATTTCTTCTCAGCTCGTGTTCAAGTGCTCGAGAACTCAATCGCTACCCACCCTCGAAGCCCGGATCCCTCAGCGTCGTACTTTTAAACGTACCCCCGCGCGCGCCTACCGTATACAAATGTCGGCTTCTATTCGATTTCGCGGCACAAAGCCGCCCGATTTAGCACAGTCACCGCGACAGATTCGTCGGACTCGTTTTACGAATCTCCCATCTCAAAAATTTTTCGAATAATATTGTCGCTTATCGTCAAGAATTTAAAGAGCGAGCTAAGCAGAATAGCATGTAACAGAAAACACGGAAAAATAATCTTTGAAAGTAACGATTTTATTAATCAGTGCCATACACTGCTATTATTTAAGATTCAAAAAGTAGTTTCGAATTAATTTGCATTTTAGTTTAGATTTTGATATCTCATAAATTCAGCATTTATAACAATTTAATTTTCATCACGTATTGCATTTATTTACCTAAATTTACAATTATATCAATACATGTAGATTTCACAATAAAATTAAATTATTAATAAAAAAAGTAAATTATTAGAATAAACGAGCAGGCTATATAAATGATTAGAATAAAATTAATATGATGTTATGACGTGTTTTTTATAATACATTTTATAATTTATAGTCATTACCATAGATTTTTATTAAATAAAGTAATGAAATACGCTACGTGATTATAGAATATTTCTCGTCGCTGTTTCATTACATTACATATATCCAAATTATTGAACAGCGTCCAAAATGGTTGATATTCCGAAAAACAACAATTAAATCGCACGTGTCAGATAATTGTAAACGGTTAAATCCGCGCAAATCAAGCTAATGTAGCCAGATTATCTGCGATTTATGATCCATCAATTATATAATGCAGTTATACAAATTTAAATGAATAAAAATAATTTTTGTGACATATTTCTTTATAAAAATCTAATACTGATCAATTTATTATTAAAAGGCAATAATTAATTACTTATTTGGAGTATTAAAAAACAGTGCTTTTAATATTATATTATATATAATATTATATACATAAAATAATTAAAACGTTTTTCAATGTTAAATTTTTCCAATAATTTTCTGTAAGGTTTATATTTCACATTTATTTAGATTTTCAGTTATAATATTACACAAAGATTTCAATAAAATCATATTATTAAAATTAATATTCCAACGACATGTTAATGATGCAAAACATTCGAACTCTTTTCTGGAAAATTTAATTTTTTTTAATTGTATCATTATGTAACGAATGTATCTAAAAATGGCAAGCAAATTGCATTTAAGTTCGTAAGAAATTCGAAACGCAATGCGATATAATAAAACATCACACTTCAAATGTCTCACGAACTTAATTATTATATTTAAACAGCATCATTAAGAAAATTATGATCATTTATAGTATAGTAATCTGTAACTCTTATTCTATATCGGTTTAGTTCCAAAGAGGAACAAACCGAACGAGATATTACAAGTGATCATTACGCTCATGGATCTTTAGTTGTATGAGCTAACAATCGCTTAATGTAGCAATTAAGATATCTATTTAAAGTAAACTGTAACGAGTTTGGAGAAAGAAAAAGTAATAGCCCACTTATATGGTACATACAGCGACGAATATTAAAATGCCACGGACCGATTATTCAGCATTTACTTACATATTTTGTAATATACGTACGTTAAATTTAAATATTATTTTGACGTCGAGATTGTTGGTGCGTAGCCTCGGTATATTTATGTTCATGATACGGCCGTTAACAATGAGCAAGGTCGACGCGTTATCATTCACCCTGCGACATTCGAGCGAGCAGGTAGCAGTGTGTGACGCTCCACAAATCTTTGTATTACCTTTCGATATTTAATCATGATAAGTATTAGATTGATATCAAACGTCGTCGCAAATTCTCAGCTCGCGCGGTTACAGATTTATGTACAGTTTAACGACGTGACGATCGCTCGTTGATCACAATAAATATTTCGTGTGATTTATTCATTTAGAATCAAAATGATAAGAAATGGAAATTATAATATCGTTTTGCGATAGTTAATTAGTATCATAATGACGCTTAAACTTGCACAATTCGTGTTCTGTACATTTCTTTTCTTTGACTAGAAATATCAAGTAATTAATTTTAACATTTATGTATATATTTTTGTAATACAACTTTACACTAAAAAAAGAATCTATATTAATTGAAATTGTGATTTAAAATAGACAAATCAGAATTTTCTGTATGTATAAGTGGGCTATTATTTTTTTCTTTCTCTAGACTCGTTACAGCTTATCTGAAATCTATTATAATTCTAGTTGAGATAAATAATATCTTGATATAATCAAAATTCTGGTTTATTTTCAACTAGAAATTTTTCTTAGTGTACAAATACTTTCTAAAGATGTTAAAGTATATGTAAGAATATTAAGTAAAAACATATAAGAATATTAAGAATATTCTTACTCGGTTTTCTCTTAATAATTTTTGTTTACTCGTAAAAGTGATATAAATTAGTGTTGAGAGAGAAACATCTGCTTAATAAAGCACTGGAAAATCATCATGTATACTCACGTCAGATTAAATTTAATTTGTCTGGCATTTTGAAATCGACAACGTAGAATAATACGAATTTCTGAATAATATACAGATTAAATAAATCAACTAATGAAACTTCATGATAAATATTTTTCAAGCCGATTTTGAATTGAAACGGCGAGCCGTTTAATTTGTAAAATCGTTAATTTAATATTTAATATAAAAATATATAGATATAAATTCATTTGTATGAATTTATCGATGCTATTCGTAAAAAAAAGTTTCTATATCAGTGATTCTTTTTGAGAGCTTTCGCTTCTAGTTCAAAATTCATTGCGAACTTAATTGTGAGACGTTACGAATATCAAGCGGAGTTTTCTTCAATCGCACAACGATTTCTTGTTATTTCGCAATGAAATGAATATATTTAAACAAGAATGCCATATTTTCGCGAGTGTGTTGTGTTGTGTAAGTACAACGAAGGATTCTGAGCATCCTGAGAAAAGGAAAAGGCGATCTGAGAACATCAAACGAGCAATCATATGGAACGAACAATTTTTTACCAGGTATTTATGCATTATTTTTTAAATCATTGTTTTAAATCATTGATTATGCCGATTGAATGATTCGTAAATAGTACGGATGGCCAGAATTGTTGAATTCGCATTCATTGTTTGCCATTCGTGCCGATTTGGCGGAGAGATCTTCATGGAATCAAAGGGCGTGAAACTATCGGTTTTAAATTTGCATAACAACGAATGTGTTATTCGCGTATTGAATCAAAATTTTCTCGGATGGGATGTCACATAAATTCAATTTTTTAATTTAATTCCGATGAGTATCTTATTTAATAAAAATTGCTAATATAATTATAAACGATATGTGTTAGAAGTACACTATATTATCAAATTAATTTTATTTTAATTATTTATATGATCTATTCGTCTCCATTTATTCATTCAATTTGTTTTATTAATATCCAATTTTGACGTGTGACTGATTATAGAAGAATAAAAGTATGTTCTTTTAAAAGTATGTTCTTTTTTTTTCTAATTCTCTTCCTAGCAATTCTAATAAAATAACAATTGTTAAGTTATGTTGTTGTTATAAATGAACGATATGTATATCGCACGAAATAATATCCTCTACTTTAGTAATTATTTATTGTATATGTGTTGTAACAATTATAAGATATCTTAGTGCTCTCTTAAATGAGTATAACGAGTCTAAATATAAAGCGAGAAATAATCCGCTGCGATAATAATCCGTTTGTTTAAATCGATTTGAAGATGTAGGAAATAAAATTTATTCGGCTCTATTTCGAAAATACAATTTAAACGTTTTGTAATGACGATATCGGCCGGTGCACGGCCTTGGTATTTGTTATTGTAACACAGTGTTTATGCAAAGTTGTCGCACAGGCTGGTCGTAATTCATGCTGTGTGGCTTCGTATCATTTTTCGAGATTCAATCTTATAAGTGTTTTAAAAAACGACACGTTTATTACGATAAAAGCACGTTTAACATTCGAGACCGTATCGGGTCACATTACGCATCGCACTAGAGACTTTGAGAAATTTTTCCGTTTGAAATGTGAAAATCGGAACGGAATAAACAGATAGGTGTATAATTTATTGTTTCACGTAAACTAATTATCGTGTTATTTCAAGTGCTGCAATTTTTTACATAGTTAGAAAAATTTAAAACTTTCAAAAAACGATTAACAAAAAGCTTTAGTCCCAAAGGCCCATATATTCCTTTAGTATCATAAAAATATATATTCCTGTTACGAATTAAATGTAATTTAAGATTTAACATATCTTTTCGAAATTGATAACGCTAAATATGAATGAGCATTTCACTGGATCGAATAACAAATGATACACACGTTGTGCCATTTGTGCATGGAAAATAGATAAATCAAAATTTTTTTGTTAAATCTATGCACATAATTCTGATCTAGTGAACCATGCTTAATTGACTAACAATAGAAATGACTCGATGATCTACGAATAGATTAAATTTTGCAAATTGCGATCTGAGAATAGTTCGAAACAGAGTCGAAACATCGCAAGATGACATCAAATAACATCTTAATATCTTTAATATTAATAAGACATCAAAACGTCATCTTGTTATGTAATCATTGTAGTATTAAATTCACTGTATTTTACTTTATTAATTTTTAATTAATTTCTATATATGTCTGACCGTTATATGCGTTTTTCCCATTCATTTATTTATTTGAATTCTATCCAATTAAAACACACAAAATCAACAAAAATTCAAAATGACTTTATTTTAATTCTCGACGTCAATGAACAATCAAATTTTATAACAACAAAATCATTTCGATTTTCATGACGTTAAAATAAAATCATTTTGACTTTCTCAGTTCTCTTTTGCAGTTCATCTTTCTTCCTTTTCTCTTCAGGAGGAAAGCAGAAGAAGAAAGATGAACTAATGTAAAAGTTTAGCCAAAAAGAACAGGACTAATTAGAATTCTAACTGACTATGATTAGAACCTTCTGGTTCGTTCAATATCAACCAATGTTTCTCAGACAGCATATAGGTACTAACATGACGTCGATTGACTCCTATCTCGTAGCAATCGTAGCCCCCCCGCGACGTTTCCCGCGCAGGGCATCCGCCCGTCGATAATGTCCCGCACCGAGTTACAGGACGAGGACAGGGCCTCACCTGCGAACCCGCTCCCAATCCGCGGTTGACCTGTGGCCCCCCATGCGAGAGTGAAGGGCCCCACCGAGTGATCGACTCCTTGACTCCCGGCCGTCCAGTCTCGCGGAAATAACGACACTCTCGTTCACGGAAAACGCCTCCGAATACCTTCACTACCTTCACTACTCGTCTTCGTCGTGGGGTGCGGGGCCCACCATCGCCCCTGGTGGGCCGCAGGCACTCCGTGTGTGGGAACCGTGTGCGATATTATTCTTTCCCGTGCATTCGTCGCACGTTTCATCGAGTGGTCTCTCTCGTCTCTCTCTCTTTCTCTTCCTTCCCTTCTCTCTTCTTCTCCGGATAGGTCCGACATGTTGATGGATATTACGTGCCCTACGTTCGAGCGCAGGGGGGGGGGGGGGGGAGGGGGGGAGCACATTGGCATAATTTGACAAAAGCCGCGAGTGTGCAGCGCGTCTATGTGCCAGCCGCTCGATAAACAATGTGCCATCGTGTACGCGCCAATGGAGTCACGAGTGCCACGCCAGGCACAATGCCATCTTATGACATTTTTCGTGCCAACCGTCTTCGTTCTCGTCCTCGTCGCCGTCGCTCGTCGACGTGGAGCTTAATCGCTTGTTAGACAGGCGACGGGCTTTTGTGCTCTCGCAACTGTTTTTCCGACCACCGCCTGCTGGCTGCTGGTTACTGCGCCTGAATCGGATAGAGGGGGAGGGAGAGAGTCCTTGATTTTGCAGGAGATTTCTGCATGTTCGTTGAATTTAGATCTTTCAATGTGATTCGATAGTTGGAACGTTTACTCGTTCATTTACGGGGACGACTTTCGCGATGGAAAAATAAAACTAAGAGCATTGCGCGCGGTATAAAATAATTAAGGTAACCGCTTTCCTTATAATAACAATATCTAATAATATAGAATTATTGCGGTAAGTAAAATGATTATCGCGAGATATTGACTGTTTAATTACTCAGATAGAACAAAATCATAATTAAATTATAATTAGATAGAAACCATTTTTTTGGAAAAATCAGTGATTTCATTTGATGATTTTATGATAAATTCTTGACGTAATATAATGATTTTTAAGTAATTTTTTTAACTAAAATGGCATTAATTTTGTATTTTATCTGGGTTTTTATATAGATGGAAAAGGAAGAAAGAAATAGGAAAAATAATATCGCTACTTAAAAACTAAATTATTCTTACGATTTATCTTAAATAAATTTCTCTGATAAAATCGAAAAAACAATTATTAATATGATTATTTAGCGCGTCGTCATTTTTATACTATAAATGACCTTTCTTTTGGCATATAATTTTGCATTCATTAATTGTATTTGTTATAGTCATGTTGTGATCACTCAGAATTTTTATTACAATGTAATTATAAATTCTAATAATTCTTATACAACACATACACACACCACGTCACATAATCCAATAATAATGTTACTACGACGTGCACGATCATTGCAAAAATATTAGATAAAAAATCTTGTATCGCCTTTATTGTAAAAGAACGTTTAATGATTCCCTGCGTTTAGCACAGAAAAAACAGCTTTACAATTATTATAAGATTTCTTTAATATGATTCATTTATACCAGATTCAATGTTCAAGCAGAACAAGTCACAATAAATAACGTCAAAATGATATTAAAATGAATGAAAAAGGGCTTTTAATGATCATTTTGAAGTCATTTTGACATCATTTTGATATCATAATGACTTGTTGTTCTGCTTGGATGAGGAACTAAGATGAATCGTATTCAAGAATTTTACAACAATTTCAAAGTTGCTTTTTCTGCCGAACGCAGCCATTGTACTTGTTCGAACAAGTGCAGCAAATGTGCTGGCCCAGCTTTCGCACTGAGAGAAAAAAATATTGTCATCGCCATAGCTTCATCACGATGGCGCAAGATGCGCCTCGCTAGTAACCTGTCTTTTTCCGCGTGAATGTTCAGAATTTTAGCAGACTGACAGTCATTTCCTCCGGCTTGCCGATTCGGCGTTGCTATTTTTCGGCAACGTCGAATCAATCGGATCGCTCAGAGCAATCACTCGTCTCCGTGTCCAGAGAGTCTCGGTCAGTAGGTGGAATGTCCTGAAACGATTCGTCTCATTCGGATAGAAAGAGAAAAAGAGAGAAAGAGAGAGACATCCCTGCCACCCACGCTGCCGCTCTGGGCTTGTTCCTGGGGCGTATCCGTGGGGCGTTCACCCGCCGTGGGGTAGGGATTCGTTATAGGCGGAGATGTTCCCACCAACGCGTTCCCCACCTCGCGGTCCACGCGGCCGGATGGTACGCTCGCGCATATTTGATCGCGAGAGTATGCGGACATTAACGCTCTCCTCCGCGGAAGACGGGAACCCCCTGCGCGGCTTGAGCTGTGTGTGCGGCTAATGTCTTCGTTTTTCCTTGCGACCGTACGTCATCACGGTCCGTCATCGGTGGAAGTTAGTCGGAAGTTACGCGACGGCTTTTTTTGGGGTGGGAGGGGAGGGGTTTGTTTTTTGTTAAGCCCATCTCGCGATTTTCTCAATAATATACGATAGTCCACATATTGTGCCAAAATGATGTCCATCTCGGTGTCTTATTTGTCAAAAACATAAGCGGAAGTTGGAAAATATAGTGGCAAGTTAATAGGATGCTGTATATGTTATGTATTTATTTTAAAAATGTATCACATATATCGCTTATCTAGACGTTGTTACGAGCCTGTTTTATTCTCGAATTAAACGTTACATTGAAGCTTTAACAATTATTATTATTATTAATTTTGATTCATACGTATGGAAATAAATAAATGGAATTATTCGGAAGAATGCATCTCATTCGTTTTGATTACATGTAGATTGATTAATTCATGAATTCACGCTGTTGATATGCTACATAAAAAATTATCTTTTTTATTTGCAAGTTATGAGATAGAGTTTACATTAACTTTGTCTGTTTTCATTTTTTTACAATATAAGTGTCTTTTACAATATAAATGATATCCTAAAAATATCGCTTTAACTGCAAATCTTAGAAAAATTAAGTGTTGAAGTAAAAGATTCTTTTAGAAAGATTTCCGAGTATTAACGTTGTTCTGATTTCGTAATTTTTAAAATAATAACTTACTGTTGTAACACGAGACACATTTCCAAGTTAAATCATAAACATGCAATCTATAATTATGAAGTTCAGATTGTAACTGACAAGTTTATAATGAATATTTCTATAGCATAAAATTATGAAATTAATATCAATGTCGATACATGAAGACTTAATATTGATATAATTTTTATACAACATGACAGATTTAAAAGAGATAAATGTTGCAAAGTATAAATATATTATGTGAAATTATAAGGAAAAATTATCTTGCAAAATATTACTTTCTTTAGTCACCGAGATTAGAGACAAAGTTTCGAAATTTTTTTCTTATACATGTCATCCTTTCTATTAATCTCAATTTTTGGATGCAATAATAGCAAATGAATTTTAATAACAATAGCAGAAAATAAGAATTGGAGTTTATTTTTAGATTTATAGATTAGGAATTTAAGCTTAATGGATGAATCTTTTTCCACACTCTCTTTTTAATCGATTGAATTTCGATTCAGATTTGTCTACCGAGATTAAAATTTATTTGGGATAATGCAAAATTTATGGCGTGAATATCTCACAGACGTTCGTTTACACAGATGGAAATGCAGCCAGTCGGCGACACAAAGCATTCCAGTCGGGATAACCGAACTGAATAACGGTCCAGATATTGCTACTCGACTCCCTTGTACCGTAGGTAATTGCCATGGTAGGATGCCTTTGCCCTATGGAGGACAAGGGAATTCGCGATATTCGCTCTTGCACCCATGTACCAGGTATCTATATCGCGCCATGGTATAGCATTACCTCTGGCAAGACAGAAATTGGCTCTGACTCCGTCGCCCTGCTAAAGAGATGGCGGATTTGGTCGGGGCGTGGATCATTTATTCAATCATGCATTTTGATCTTCCTCATAAAGTACGATCTTTGCAAAAGTGCGGTGTTTCCGCAAAAGAATCGTTACGTTACAATATATAAATTATACGTACTTCCTATAATCTTCGTTCTTATTTTGCAAAAGAATCTCGTCGGACGTGAAGTCATTTATTATTATTCACTGAAAATAAGTTTAACAATAATAATCAAGTTAGTTGGTAAAACTGTAGAAAAATAAGTTAAATCAAAATTAGTTAAATCTGGTTGAAATTTATGCAATTTAAATTTAACTCATCTACCTAATATTACTAATTATTAAATATCGAACGGTTGTATAATTACTATTATTATGCTTGATTTACGAAATATTGTATCAATACATTTTGTTCGTTTCTACGATTTTTGCATAAATCTGCGTTTCCTGCAAAAAAATGATCGCATTCTACAAACTATACGAATTAACTTCTGCATATCTAAACATCGTAAGTTATTGCACGTTCATGATTTATCTCGCCATCTGATGACTCGCGGCCACTGATAATGTAAAATCGTTATCAAAATTACGGCATGAAAAATTATAACAACGTTAATATCAAACAAAAATTTATCTTTCAAAACATGTTAAAAAACATTCTCGACGTCACTTTCCATGTCCGCCGCGAAGACGTTTGATCGAGGAGCTGCGGAGAGGAAGGTATTCTTGCGGTAATTAATAAGCATTTTATTCGGGACGGCACTTCCCTGTAATAACAGTTTGACGGGAATCTAATTGAGTCCCGGGGGCGCGCGGCACGCCGGGGGTAGACTCCGATATAATCTACGGTCCCATGAATTACGAGTACCAGCTCGAAGACTCGCCCGTTCCTACGGCAAACAAGGCAACCCTTTGCGAGGGAGGCAGCGACGACCCGGGCGGGCATTAGCATCCTCTGCAGCAAGAACGTGGCACCGCCATCACGTCACTGCCGTCACCGTCTGCCGCCGCTCCTGCGAGGCATCTTAGACCGAGAGACAACCCCATGATTTTGTCTCCTCGGTATTCATGAACGGGGCTGGTGTAGGGTGGCAGCGTCTCTTCTCCTTTTCCTTCATGAATTTACAATCGGTACAGCATCGAATCGCAACGAGATACCTGCGCATGCTGATTTCGATAAATCGAGAATAATAATCGTTCGCACGCTCTATTAATTTTATTGGATTGATGCTTTATTAACCCTACATTACTCACGTGACTTTTTAATTCTTTCTATATGTACAGTGGTATTGTCAGTAGCTTTAAAAAATTATACCTTTAGTGAATATTAAGTTATTCAGTTCAATTAAGACTTGTGTTAGAGTAAATTGTTATATATTGTTATTTATTATATATTGTTAAACGAGTGTAATTTTCAAGTCTTTTATACTTCAATGATTATATAGATAAAATAACTGTTGATGAAGAAATACTATTGATTGACTTATAGATGCGAGGAAAATTTTTGAATCTTCCTACGTAACTTTTACCAATTTCATTATCAATTACTTGATAAAACATTAATTATAATATTATTTGATAAGTAAAATTGTCACATTTTTTTCATTTTTCAAAGAGTTTCGATCTCATCCATCAATTTTTACGTTTCAATCTCATTTTTTAGCGATATCCCATACAAACTTTTAAAAATAATTAAATAATACATGTCCCATAAAAAAAGTCAGACTTCAAAGAATTAAGATACACTAAAAAAAAAGAGTTTGGCAATAGTTAAATGCTCTGTGATAATTAATTTTACTTTTTTAAATATTTAATAAGTATTATAAACATAATAATTAATATAACCAATCGTTGATAATAATTGCTAAAAATTTAGAAACTATATCAAATGATTTTTTATTATAATATATTATAAACATTTAATTGAAATTATTTCACTCAACATTTGGTAGCTATTACCAGACTCTTTCAATGTAATTACTCGCGGAATGTTTCTGACATTTCAATATGTATTATATTTCATTATATTTCAATTTTCATTGTTCTCTTTAATAATTTACAACTAAATAAAGACTGATAATATTCTATATATTCTTTAGATAAAAATAAATGCAAAAATTTTGTTTAATTATGAAACAATTTATACTAAATATAATTTTATATATATATATATATATGTATATATAAAATGTTTAAACTTTTAGCGATGGTTTTATAAAGTTGGGATTCTGAACCCACACGAGTAATGAAGGGTTAATGATTAACTTCGTCAGTGGTTAATAAAGAGGCATGATCTATACGCGTTAAACTATTGTACTTTTTTCCCATTGCTAACTAAAGTAGTTGAATTGAAATATTTCGAGAGAAATGATTTTGGATTATTTATCAGGTATTAAAAATTGTCTATGTCCGTTGCACACGTGATACTTTATAGCTAGTTTCATTGCCTCGTTGTCACGATATTGCGCTGTATGTTATCGTGTAGAGAAACGGGTCTCGCTGCGGGAGACAAGCCCATATAGCACGATTGATTTAAAATCACCATGGAGATTATAGCGAGCATGCTACTTGTACGCGGCAAAACATGCAGAGAGGACGACGCGGAATTTATCATCGGAAATAGGTAACAAAGCAGACAAAGCTGCCTGCAACCAGCATCGCGGCAATTAGTATAGCTTGCATAATGAACCGCAAACTGATCCGACAATGAAACATATACAATGTGGAATTATCGACGTATCTTTTTAATATAATCCTATATGGATTCTTGTAACTCTCTATCTCTTTCTCTCTGTTAAAGTGGAGAAATGAAAAATATTCTTTCACATTTTATTCTCAATATTTCGTTTTTATTATCCGGGAAATCGAAATTAATAAATAATGAAAATAAATAAATTGAAATAAATTGAAATAAAATAAAAATTAATAAATAGGAATAAATAAAAGAAATTTGACTTTGCCTCTGAAGACCGAAGATTAATATTTTGCGACATGATTTTTCCTCCAATTACAATTTTATGTTGAGTACATTTTATCTTTTATACATTTTTTAAAAAGTTTCTACAGTTTATATACGATAATTTGTAGTGCAAATATATTTCAGCTCGAATATTTCCAAAATTTTTCGAATAGCCATAAGAGAAAATCTTATTCTATGAACTGAAAAAATGTTTCTTAGGATACGCCAGAGGTAAAATCACTTTATTACGTCCGTCCTGAATAGATGATCATGAGTTCTAATTCAGGTTCGCAAACCCAGACTGGAAAATATTTTTCACACAGTAAATTATTTACAGATCTTTAAGATGTTTATTAGCTAGCTTCACTATTAAAATGGACAATCAATCTAATTTGAAACATTAATTTCAGCTTCCAACAAACCTTATCGACAGTTTATAAAACTGAAATAACATATTTACAAAAATATGCATTTTATTATTAAGTCCTATGATCCGCTTTGGCCAAAAATAGGATTACCTCTATTAATTAAATTATTAAGCGTTCCTTTCTCGAATTTAGAGAAACCTCGTTCATTCGGTCCAAGTTGAACTTACGTGTGCGTGACACCTTTTCACAACCCCCTCACGCGTTCGCCACAGAGACCGTGTCCAGTCTGAGCTTCATAGCGTCCCTGATATAATCGCATCAAACGACAAATCTGCAGCACCGGAACATAAGGGCGCGAACTGCGGACGGAGAGTCCCGGGTAGGGGAGATGAACCGGTGCGGTGTGCAACGGGTGAGACGGCGGGAGGGGTCGGGGTCGGGAGATGATCGTAGGCAGTGTCACGTGCTGCTGTCACTAGCACGGATTATATTATATAGGAATGGCAGCGAATAGGTGTAGATATAAGCACCAGAGCGGCAGTTAATAAATATGATAATGGCGGGCGGAATGAGAGAAAGAGGGGGATGTGTGGGGTACGATATGGGATACCACTGTATAAGAGTGACCACCAGAAGCGGAGGCCTGTCATCGTCAGGACCTCTCGTCGTATGTCACACGACACACAGCCATGTGGCACCCACACACACACACACACACACACACACACACACACATACGCCCCCAAACGCGCGCGCGTCCTGGCGTGGATATTATTTCCATGATTGTGTTTTTCTTCCCGCGCGGGGTCCTCGATCGAGCAGCAGAATCAGCGAGTTTCAAGGTGGATTACTTTCTCGCTCGTTAATTTTGTTAATTCTCTTGTCCCTGTCGCTCGCATATAAATTCACGGCATATAAATTTACCCGACCGTTCCGTTCCGTTCCGTTCCACCCAGCGCGCCGTCCCGACGGTATAATTTGCGTTCTAAACGTGCCAGGGGGTTATTCCGTCGGCGCATTCCGCGCGTTCACGCGTATCCGCGACGCCGAGCGTCACGCCGCTCCGCGTCTCTCCGCACCGCACCGCGCGGCGCGGCGGAGCAATTAGTCACGGTGCATTTAATAAATCGCCGGCTCTCCCGTTTAGCGAGGCGAGGGTTAAGTCTTGCCTCTCTTCCGCTTACTCTCCCCCTTTGGAAAATATCCAATAACGACCGGCCTGACTCCTCTCCGTCCGTCGGCGTGATCCCGCTCCGCTCCTGCGCCCAGCATTAAACCTTCACCTATCCGTTCGAGGAGATCGGCTTACCTTAATAATTGTAGGTACACGGTCGCGCTTCAAGGGGGTTAGAACGTTACC
This sequence comes from Acromyrmex echinatior, assembly GCF_000204515.1. The sequence goes on along the minus strand of NW_011627324.1, from coordinate 891,263 downwards.
GGGCCGTGCCCTCGGTTCTCTCGTCAGGGCGCGCAGGGAGTTCACCCTTCGCGCAAGGGTGTTACCATGGCGTCTATCCGGCCGACGCCGAAAAGCGCGTTGTCAAGGCGAAGTGATCGAAAGTCGCGAGAGATGTAATGAAACATTCTTAGCGCGACGAGGGCTCGTATTTTGATTGGTGAATGGCACTCCTCGCCCAGGTGATGAGAGCGCTCGTAAGGGAGTCGGAAACTGACTCGATGAGGACTAATGCAAGGTATCTTAGTATACGGCTAGTGCTTTTTTTTAACGCCATGATAATCTGTAAATAGATAGCGCTGCGTTGATAGGAATGTGGCACAAAATGACATAAATGGTACAAAAAATAGTATTTTTGAGATAATGAAAAGAAAGGGCTTTCTTAAAGACTAACATATTTCTGTGGAAAAACACAGATTTGTGATTCATTTGCTTATGTAGAAAAGTATGACAATTTTGATAAGATAAGTAAGAGATGAAAACACTCGATTAGGGTTGCAATGCTCGAATTTTGAAAGTTCATAATGGCTTTAAAGAATACATTATAATTGAAATGGAAAGAAAATGAAGATATATGCGGAAAGGATTTTGTTGTTGGATCATCAAAATAATTATGTAGCTAATTGCTAGAACATTAAAACGTTTTGCAACATGATTAATTATCATGCTTGAGATTCTCATGTAATTATCTTAGTGATTCAAGACAATTATTATTAAATCTGTTATTTGTAATTAAATTTTTAATATTGCAGCATTTTTTTCGTGTAGAAATTGTATATATTCGCTTTTCTAATTAAAATTGTTTTAATTGAGAATTTATTAATTAAAAAGCTCTAATGAAAAAATTGCTAATTTTGAGATGTATCACTTTTCTATTAACGCAGCGATATGATTTTTGATATTACATAGAGCAATAATAAAATAGATAATATCAGAAAATATTCTGAATAAACAATCTATAATATAAAATATTCTGAAATTCTGTTTTATAATAGAAACTATTAAGAATAAACAGATCCAATTATAATTTCATTATAATAATTCAATATTAATTATATTCTGAAGAGGGCTACAACAAAATATGAAAGAGGAGTATATACAAGAGCACAAAGAGTACTTAAGCGTTTTTGCAATATTTGTATAAATAAATAATTTGTAAATAGCACTTGATGATATCACAAATTGTCAAGAACAAGATTCGTTGATGTTTGAATAAGTATCGTTTTATTAATATCTCTCTTATTATTTACAAAACTTTATAATAATCTCTAGCTGATTTTCTCACCACGACACACTACTCACTATCGTCAATTCTATACTTTTTTTTTGTTTTGCGTAATCGTTATACTGTAATGCTCGATAATGCTCATCCTCTAAATCATTTATGTATAATGAACGTCGCTCGATTTAGAAATTCGTTGTCGACATGCGCGCGACACTTCCGTCTCTCTTCGCACCACACAACGTCGCTTATAACAAACGTGTATTTACAATATAAGTGTCATTTACAATTGAACGTGCGAAATCGTAAACTTGTTCTAAGATCCTCACTCGCGACGCGAACGCGCGGAACGCTCGTCGAATTTCAAAAACGCTTCGGTCTGTCCCTCGCGTTCTCTCGCAATCTTTCACTGTCCCATTTCGTTTTTTTTTCGCCGAAAAGGAAAGCTTCGAGAGCTCTCTCTCTCTCTCTCTCTCTCTCTCTCTCTCTCTCTCTCTTTCGCGAATAAAATCGCGTTATTGATTTGTAGAAGTAAAGTCGTCTCGATGAATCGACATATCTCGATAAATCTTGAGTCTTAACAGAAAAAAGAAAATAGAAAATTTTACCATTTAATCTAATCCTCTATAAACTTTTCTTGCTTCTGAAAAAAATTACACTGAAGAAAAATAATGTTGTATTAACAGCGTTATTCTAATTGATAATAATCTTAATTAATTCAATAACACTATTAACACCTAAACGCTTTTTTCGATGCATCATATCTAGCTTTTTCCAATGCTTATTTTCACTATACTTACAACTTTTTTATTAATCAAGAAAAAATTACACATTTACGGACTATTGCTTAAATAAATATTCATTAATAAATATTCATAAAAAATTAATTTTGGAAAAAAAAGAATTGAAAGTAAAAGTTATAGAAAGATTTCCTAAGAATCGAAGACGGCTAGTGTTATGAATTTAAGTTTTTCCAGTTCGAAGAATTAGTTTATAATTAAAAAAAAATATAATGAGTTAGTAAATGGAATATGTATAATTTTGTGATTTTTTTTATCTGTCAATAATTAATTAAAAATAATATAAAACAAATTCAAGTTCAATAGTCACTAGTCGACTATTTTTACCTCCTCCTCAAAAGTCTCAATTCTAATTTATCCCCTTCCTCTAAATAAAATTTTAGCTACACTCATGATTAGATATCCATATTCAAGCACTCTGATATTTACTGCCAGTGCTGAAAATAGTGTACGTAACGTAGATTTTTAGTACTGGCAGTGAATATCGGAACGCAGCCCGAGTATGTGTTCTCTTATAGCGTTTTCGAGTGGAGTGGGGTTGAACTCAACCCAGATCGGTTAACTCGAAAGTACCATGACCTCGTCCAATCAGAAACCAAAGTAGAGCATATGACGTCATTAATCCGACCTGGGTTGGGTTCAAACCCAATGCACTTGAAAACGCTATACGTGTGGTGTTTAAAAGTCAATGAAACAAGTATATCGTTCTCTTTTAATAAAATGTCGTCTGTTTCATAAATACTGTACTATAAATTAACAAGATTATTTTCAATTAAACTAATGCTATTAATACAACGTTATTTGCTTCCATGTACGCAATCGGCAAAAGGAACATATTAAATTATTAAATTTAAAATTAAGATTTAATTTAATAATCTTAATAATTTAATCTTAAATTATTAAGATTAAAAAGATTGTTGATGTTTACAACTTTCAAGTCATTTGGCGCTATAAAGGATTAACTTACATATCTGTGTTGTGCGAATGTAACAAAATTTTGCTTGAATTTGACGGAAAGTAAAATCGTTATCCATATCGCAAGCGTCCAGATTGACGAGGTTCTGGCATAACTGATAAAAATGCCATATATGTATATAGATACATATCGCGGATAAAATAATACACGTCAACGCAGCGACATATCTATATACATATATACACACACACACACACACATATATATATATATATGTGTGTGTGTGTTGTATATTGTATTTGCGCGCGACAATGCAGCAAAATCTGTCGCGTAAATACGGGGCGCGCGCGGCGCCGGAAATTCGTCGAACGTTTGACAAACGTGCACATTGTCTGGAAGCGACTTTCCGAGCGACAATGTCGCTCGCGAGAGCGTGTCTCGGATGTCGCGCTGTCGGTGAAATCGAGTCACAATCACGCGACGCCAGTGTACTATTTCGTAATTCGAATCGACGGATTTCCAATCCATCGAGTGGACACCCGGGCCAACGATAATTTCGCGAGCGAACAATCCGTTTCGGCTCCCATGCTCGATTGTAGCACGGCGCGGCCGTGTTTTGTTTCCTGGCGCCGCGGCGCTTTACAATGTCGTTTATTTCGTGCACAGGCGAGCGATCCTCCGCAAATCACCGAAATTCGGATATACGAGCTTCCCCCGCGCGCGATTCTACAAAAAAAAAAACTAGAACTTTTTTTCTCCCTCGACCGAAAACATTTTTTGCATACGTTTTGCGAAAAATAGTGTACTTTAACGACGGCGTTGACGCTAATAAAAGTCGATTATTATTTTACACGAAGAGATCGTACGAATTCATAAAACTCTTTTTATTATATTCTATTTTTTCGAAACGCTGAAGTCTGAATGTCGAGGTGTATAATATTATATATTAAAAAACAGTTGAAAGAAATAAAACGAGTTAAGTAAATTTTTGTTAAAAAAAAATCAGAGAATACCGTTCGCAAACAAATGTGTTATCTCGTTCGCAGGTTTAAAAAATACGGTGATCTCGGCGGGCAAAGTGAGAGATTAAAATGCGTTACTGAAATTTTCGAATGCAGGCGATTCTTCTTCGAGAAGAACAAAGATGTGGATCGCGTCGCGAGCACTGTTTAATGGTCGTTAATTGAGATTTGAAGGAAGTGAACACTGGCTCCGGTTGATCCGTAGAAAGATTTACAACATGCGCGTTGTAAATCTCTTCTCGTGGTGCAACTCCGGGGGAGCCGCCATTCCACGTAAAACGTGAATGCGTGAGGCTTCATTCGATTCGACGTGTGCACTCACGATCGATTTACGCGATGACAGATGTAAAATCACGGTGACGGTTACTATAGCGATGCACGATGATCCCGATTCGAGTGTTCTCATCGTAATATCACCCTTGGCTGGCGCATTTTCAACCGCGAGCGCGTACTCACCGACCACAGGCGGTCGCTAATTATCACACTAATAGTCCCTACAATCATCGAGCAAATACCCATCGATTGTCGATTGCCGTAACGTCCCAAACAAAGTCCATAATCGGACGTAAGATGTCTTGAGCTGGTATCGGTTCTACATTAATCGCAAGTCAATCCTAAGCTTACTGCGTTCAGCAGAGAAAACTAATCAATTAGTGCTTAGTGATTATCCTTAATCCTTAATATGATTTCTTACTTTTAGTTCTTCGCTGGATCTAAGCGTAGGATCCAATCGTATTAAAGAATCACTAAGCGCTAACTGATTTTTTCTACTTGGGCATTCAAAAACGTCAATAGTGTTACCGTAAGAGGCTTACGATCGATTTGCGACTAACGTTATAGAACCAGCTTTATAAAGACAAACGGGTATTTCTTAATTTTCCTATTTCTTATAAGATCTTTTAGACGATTTTCGTAAAAACGTCTTTGAGATGTCTTTTAGACGTCTTACGTACCAACTTTGGATTTTTGTTGTCTGGGGTCACGTTTCTAATCGGGCAGCATGTTACCGGACTATGTACGGATGCACTTCACAAAAAGGAAAGAAAAAGAAGACTGTCCTTTTGGTATCCACGTGGGCATAGCTCACGGGGAGTCTTTCCTTACAGCAGATACGTAGAAAGAGAGAGCGGTCTCACTCGCGCAATCTCGAACCCGCGATGGATCAGCCGTGACTGTAGAAAGCCAGAAGGGAGAATGAAGCAAGAATTACTTCGGCCAATTAGAAATTCGGCGCTCCTAAGAATTATTTCAATCACAGAGAGACTCGCACGACTATTGGCGTCTCTCTCCCTTTAGGCTCTCTAGCCGACCGCAAGCGGCGGAGACGAGGCTCCAGGTTCATCCCGAGCCATCGGCCGTTGATTCGTGAATCACGAATGACGATTCGATGAAACGACAGCAGAGCAGATCCGCGTATCCACACACACACACACACATTTCCCTCCCACTCTCTTAAGAGTCTTAAGGACTGTCGTCGGGTATGGCGTACCAGGCAGCTGGATCCGCGGCGAGGGCCCATGGGCCTGCGACGGAGGGATTGGCGTAGGCCGCGGCCCCCGCCGCGGATGGCGCGCACTACCAGGCTCGACCCTGTAACGGTAGATACGCGCCGCACTGTGGCTGCTGTTGCTGCTGCATGCCCTGCTGCGCGCTGGACCGCGTGTACGAGCAATGCTGCAGGCTCTGGCTCGAGCTCATGACGTGGCTGACGCCAGCGACGACCGAGTGATGGGACACCGAGGAAGTCGCCGCGTGATGGGGACCATGAGGACTGGAGGCCGCTGGCATGGGGGGGGGAGGGG